>JAWLRI010000039.1:4707604-4733804 GCA_034781795.1 Crypturellus tataupa
CCGGGCCGGGCTGGCCTCGCCGTGGGGCCGGGCCCTGTTCCCGTCCCGCCCTGGGAGCCTGAGCTGCTGCTCTCCGTGGGGCTCGACCTGCTCCTCTCTGCGCGGCTGCAGTACAGTCCCAGCCCAGCGGTGGGTCCTGGCTTACACCTCGTCGTGAGGTCGGATGCCCCATCTGTGCTGTGGGCTCTGATCTGCAACGTGCTGTGGGGCTAGGGTCCCCTCCCCTCCGTGGGACCTGCTGTGGCCTTGCCGTGGTGCTGGGTCCATATCCGCACCCTGGGGCTGCCCTATACCCTGCTGTCGGGCCAGGCCCTATTCCTGCTGTGGGGTTGTGCCTCATTCTCCAGTGGGGCCAGGGCTGCACCTCGCCATGGGGTCAGCTCCCCACTTCCACTGTGAGGCCCGACCTACAACCTGCCATGGGGCCAGACCTGCATCCCGTTGGCCCCCTGCCGCAGTTTTGGAGCAGTTGTTCAGTTCTCACTGTGGGGCCAGAGCCTTGACCCAGTGATTGGACTGGACCCTCAGCCCTGTGGGGTGCACCCGGACCTCGTGACCCTGCTTCCCGGGGGACAGGACAAGTGCGTGATGTCCCCGTTGCGGCCCCTTCCCTGGGCTCTGCGAGGCCGCGTTGCGCTGCGTGGTTCGGCTGCCGGCACAGGCTGCTCAGAGGGATCGCAGGATAATCCCCTCCTCTGCTAATCAAATACCGGATCAGCCAGTCACGGCCCGTACGTGTGCCAAGGAGCGGCTTCGCCCGCACCAGAAACAAAGCCCAGCAAGCCCGGGGCAGGCGGGTTCCAGCGCGGGTACCGCAGAACGGAACGGCAGGTCCCGCCGGGACTCCCCGCACGGGTGCCCGGGTGCCGTGCGAGCCGCTTCGCGCAATGCCCTGGGTGCGGTGCGGGGCCAACTGCATCTCTGCAGCACGAGGTGAGGACTTCCCTCCACGCGAGGCATGGCAAAGGTTGTCTGTCTGTCCTCTGCTGTTGGACGCGCTGCCAGCGTCTCGCAGCCTCTGTTCTGGCAACCGTGACTCACGCGGGTTTTTCCCTTCCCATTTATGATTTTTTTTTTTCTTGTTCTTCGTTTGCAGTGAATTGTGAATGATCAAATTGTGCCCGTTTTTGGCACATCTTAGTGCTCTGTTCCGCAGGCAAACTCAGTGCCGGGTCCTGTGCAGTGAGACCGAGAGCCTGGCCTCAGAAGCAATAACAAGAAATTTTACTCTGAGTTCTGAGGGAAGGGAGCACCATGGGGAGCAGAAATAATAGTGACTTCTGCCTCGTGACTTGGAGATCACATTTAGGGACGGGATCTCCCCGATTCAGAAAAATGAGAGGCAGGTGAGTCAGAGGAGACTGACTCCAGCGGTGCCTGTTCTCTCTTGTCTAACCAGTCCCGCTCCTGGCCCTGCTGGAACGACGTGTGAGGAACTTGTGTTATTACCCACTCTCCTCAGGTAGCCTCCAGATGCTGTTAGATTTTCCCTTTTGATAGCAATTCCTAAAGTCTATAAAAAATAAACAGCGAGGATCTCAAAGGGAAGAAGGCAGCATTGCAGCTCTGTTAGCCTTGAACTGATGCTCCCAAAGCTGGGACGTGCTTGCTGCGACCACGGGGTCCTGCTGGTGGGAAACGCAGCGCTCCCCCGGGCAGTTCTGCTAACCGGGTTAGTGGGTGGTCTCGCATCCAGGAATTGGTTTTCTCATGTCTAATATTTAGGCAGTCTGTCAGAAGTAAAACTGACGTGAGGGATTTCCAAAAATACAGTGGTAAATCCATTACCTTTAGGGAGTATGTCACTACCACACTTACAAGGTCCTATAACAAAAAAGAACAAAAACAAGAATGAAAATTTTCTCCACATACTTTATTTCTATTGCTAATTATTATTGTCTATCGCACATCTTATAAATTCTCATATAAAAATCTATAAATACATATGTGTAAATATTCTATTTCCTTGTCAGATCTTTTTCTCACTTTCCTGAGGGCATAATTCAGATTTTTGCAAAGATAAGGCCTGCATCTGACCCTGCAGCATTCCTCCTCGCTGCCTTGTGCTCTGTTACTTTGGATCATCCCTCCCATTTCATTGCTGAGTGAAATCCCAAGCAGCCTCGTTTCTCCATCCCTGCCCTGCCGGCCTCCTGCCTCGCACCAGACTTCATGGACTTCTGGCATGAGCTCCTTGGACGTACTTGTCCCAAATCGGTCCTTGCTCTGTCCATCTGCCAGACCTGGATCCCAACAGATCCAGAGTAAGAAAGAGCACTTCTTTTGCCTGCACATGCAAAAAGCCACAGGCCGTGCACAGAAACTGCCATCCCTTCACTTGCAAAGTTGACCAAAGCATGTTTGTTCTTCACAAAATTCTCCAATTTTAGGGTTGCTATTTTTATATAAAAGTGCTTTTTTCTTTTTATTTTTTCCATGTTTTTGGAAACTGAGTAAATAATCGGCGTGCCTGGCCCGCCAGTTTCTCACAAAACTTGCTACATGTCAGTGTCCTCAGGCCTTTCACATCCACGAAATACCTTCCACTCACCTGAGATTATCTTATCCCGGTTTGATCTTCTCAGCACGGAGCCACCTGTCTGCCTGCAGCGGGCAGTTAATCTGCTTGCTCTCCTGATAATACTTGCTGTTATCTTGCGCAAGTTCATTTTGCAGTCCGGATTTCACTCTGCAGCTCTCTCTTAGTCATATTCTGGCATAGTTTCCGTATGAAATAGTGATGCTGCCGATATAGAACTTCCTCTAAGCGCTTGGCACAGCACAGTGTAGGTAGTTTTCTTAAGCTGGTGTCAGAGCTAGCCTCGGTGGTTAGATACCTCTCAATGTCTTAATTGGTGCCTTGATTAATTTCTCACTGGCTAACCCCAAAACTTGCCCTTAAGTGAGTGGATGTTGAAGTTAGCTCTGTGCAACTTCCACCTAGTGAGAAGGATCATTCCTGCTTGGCATCGCCCTGTGCTAGAAGGGATGTTTAGCTAACTCCCCTCTAAACAACACAGGTCCTCCTCGGGGCTGTGGCACTGTGTATGTGGCCCCAGTGCATGTATATGGCCCTAAGTACATGTATGTGGCCCTAGTACATGTGTTTGACCCTAGTACACGTAGCGGAGTGACACGCCGCGCAGCCTCGGCGCTGATGCTCTCAGGTGGCACTGCTGCAAAGCCCAGCACCGTACTGAAGCCGTTATCCGGACACTGTGAGGGCTCGAGCGGAGGTTTCGGAAAGCTCCTGAAAGCAAAACGTGAACGGCCTTCCAGGTGCCAACTCAGCACAACACTAACACCTATACTAGTAATGATGTCACCTTTCTGGCAGGAGACATAATTTAGGTGAAAGTATTGATTTCTTTAATAAAGCTCAAGTTATGCACCGTACACCCACAAGGCCGGGTTATCCCTCTCCTTGTGTGCTGGAAAAACCTGCAGGCAGCGGCTTAAGTCATCTCTAAGATGTACGAGCCCTGTCGCCGACTGACAGCGTTTCACTAGCGCGGGATGAAATCTGCAGCCCGACGCAGCTCGTCCCCGCAGCGCAGGTGCTGCTCGGCGGGAGGGCAGGGACATGGGGTTGGTGGCAGAGAGGGGAACAAGGTGAAACCATCGGGCTCTGCTGTCCTGGGGAAGCTTCCCGGTTCCATCGGGCCACAAAGCGACTTGCTGGGAGGGCCCTGCCCGGGTAGCAGAGGGTGGCAGCGCTGAACCCGTCATGTGGAAAAGCAGGGGTTAGGCTGGGAAAAGCAGCCCCGTGACTCCTTCTTTGCCCCTCCGCCCCATCACTGGTGCCTCCTTTCCGGGTGCTCCTCGCGCCTCCGCTGCGTCTCTGCGCGCAAGGGGACGCGTTGTGGGCGCTGCCAGGGCAGCTGGAGGGTGGTGGGCGCGCGAAGGCAGCCTGGGGCCGGTGCGGGGAAGCAGGCCGGCTCCGCGCAGGCCGCGCCGCTACGGAGCAGGTCTCGGTGTCGCTGCTGCCGGCAGCGCGACGTGCCGGGGTGCAGGGCTGCCTCCCCTTCCCAGGCTGGAGACGGGGAGCGGGAGGGCAGGAGGGCTGGCAGGAGCCCTGCTCGCCCCCAGGGCAATGAGCTAGTCAGTGCGGTGGGGTCTGGCCGCAATTCCAGCGCGGCTCCTCGCACCAGGAGCGCTCTCATCACACGGGCTGTCTGCAGAGGGGCTCTGCGGCATCGCGTGTTGCTCCTGCCCTCGTCTGGGCAGAAACGAGCGCCGGGCTCCCCCTTTGCAGCCAGCGGTGGTGTCCGAATGGCGACCACACGTCCTATCCCGGTCCGTGCTCCATCCCTCCCACTCAGCCGGGTGCCAGACGGACCCTGGCCCCAACTGGCTGTGCAAAAATGATTTATGGTGGCGGCGCCGGCTTGGGCTGCTCGTGTAGCTGCGAGTCACAAATCACTGTAAGGCCCTCCTGTTTTCTGTGGTCTCCTCGGATAGTAATTTATGACCTTCCTCCCCAAACAGTGAGTGAAAATAAGCTGCGCTTAAAAGGATCGCTTTGACTGGCTTTTGCACATCACGGTCTTGGCAATAGCCCTTCTCTCCTGGCACAGATACAGGAGCACGAGGATGTTATGGGGTGTCAGGGGCTCTTCTCCGTGGCGCGGATGGTCACCTTGCAGCACTGGGCTCATTAATTACTCTTAACACCATGCTGGAGTTATAATGGCCACTGTTACATAATGTACCGCGGTAAGAGAGCACAAGCATCTTTCCTCAGACAGAGCAAAGTCTGTATAATACAAATCCCTTTTTCTGAGAAATATTGGTGTACAAAAGAGATGAAAGAATTAAAAGGATTCTTACAGATACTTAGTCACATGCAGAGGAAGATCCAGCTTTAATTAAAGTGAAATCCCATGATTAAGAAAAAGGCCAAACAGCCTACAATGTTTTTCCTAACTGGATTACAAACATCATCTTTGGAGTATGTTTAAAATCAATTATTCTTTTCCCCTCGCTGTGCTGTCAGTTTGCTTTTTACACTTCCCTGAGCAAGGCAATGAAACAAGGCTGCTGCGCGTCTTATTGATTCCCCTTTGTGTTGAAAGTCAGTTTATCTGTCTAGATGTAGGGCAGTGGTGAATGCTATTCTGATTTCTTTTCTAGCACAGATGAGATGATAGTTATCTCCACAAACTTCAAAGCTGAACATATTGATATCCTTGTCTACCACAGGTTCTTTTCTGACCTTGCTTGGGACCCAAGGTTCTTCCACACAGTGAATATAAAGATACATTGCACCGTAAAAAGAGACAGCATTTGTACAGCACAGGAAGACAGTCCGCTTAGTTCAAAACTTAAACTAGGGGAAGACATACGAGAAGATGTTGAAGTGGAGGTAACCAGGATTTACTGTCTGAAAGGGAGAAATTAAATAGCAGTTTAAAAAGAAGTTTGGAAATTGCTTTGCAGGCACCCCAGTTGGGTGCACAGGGAGAGTGTGACAGGCTGAGCAGCAAAGGTGAGGCCAGGAGTAGGAGTAAGAAATAAAGAAAACAAAAAGTGTAAATGAGCAAATGGAGAAAAAAAAAAAAAAGATTGGGAATAATGGTAACTGGATGGCAGATAGCTGGGAAGGTAGTACACAGGGTCCTGGTGGAAAAGGCCTCTGGATGAGGACAAAGCCATCATCTGAGATGTCGCCATTTGAGGCATGACTCCAGTCCAAAAAGACTCTATTTCTGGTGTTCAAAAGCTTTAATAAGCCATTCATGCATTGAAATTTTATTAGTTGATAGTATTTTATCTTCATTACTGCAAAGGTTATTTACCCAAACTCAAAATAATTTGTATTTTTTTTTTTAGGGACTGAATTTCAAATCAGGAACATGTATAGTCAATTATGTATATATTTCCATAGTGAAGCCTGCATCGTTTTTGATCTCTAGTTATACATTGCTATTTATTTTCCATTATTTATCCTACATATTTGAGCGCGGGGCAATTGCATGCCTCCAGTGCAGTGTAAATTACCTAAAATATTCCACTTCCAATTGAAAAAAGCATCAATTAGCCCATTCTCCAGAGCAGTCTGACCCCACGCCTTGCGCACATGCAACAGCCGTGGTTGAAGACTGTGTTGGCCGGCAGTGGGAGGAGAGCAGGAAAGAAACCTTTTAGCTCTGCAGTTGCTCTTTCTCAGAGGCTGCATGAAGTTATTCCCCAGCGCTGGGGTAGGGGGATTTAACGAGCTAGTGCCACACCATGATTACAGCTGGTTGCAGTCCTGGCACTAATTAAAAGTCAATATACTGGTCTGAAAAGGAAGCAATTACATGGCCCTGAAATTCACAGCTAAAACCTGTTTTGATTTGTTTGCATGTAATTGTTGTCACGCAACCAGATACTGTTCTCAATGAGGTGTTACGTCCCTGGCAAAAGAAGTGAACAGAAATCAAAAACAAGTAGCTTTTCTAAAACGTGGCCATTAATACATTATGTAAAGCATAATGCAAAATATAATTGTTTTATTGCAAAAGACATGATGTGAAATAAAGCAACTCTGCAGGATGGTGCAGCAATATTTACTGTTTGATGGTGCTGTTTCCCGTCTGCTCTAAAACTGAGATCTGGCAAAGGGAAGACCATCGTCTGCAGTACGTTTGAAGCTCTACCAAAAACAACGGGAGATTCAGCTGGGAAAGGAGGATTCAACCACTGGGTGACATATGTACTGATAATTGCACATGCTGGCGGTTGTCACTGGCCTGTGGCTGTTTCCCATTCAGAGAGGACTTGGCCAATTCCCGAAAGGTGCCTCCTGCACAGATCCCTCCTCTGCAGGACACGCAGGTCACTCGTGCCCATTTAGCAGCTCTGAAGAATGCAAACCATTGCAATGAGCAGGAGTGCAGACCTCACATTAAGAGCTGGTAGGTGGATGAGTTGGACATCTCAGTGGTTTTTGGCAACGCAAGTCAGACACCTCTGTCCCAGGAACCCCGGGGCGTGCAGACACCTTCGAGGCTCGGAGCTCCACCAGTTCCTTCCATCCTCCACTGACTTCCAGGCGCTCGGCCAGAGCTTTTCCAGCGCGGTCGCCCACGTCGTGCTCCCGGCTCAGGAGCAGGATTGTACGTGCTCCGGCAGCCTCTGTGCCTGCACAGCCCTCCCCGGAGCTCCGAGACCCCACAAGAGCGAGAGGAGTTTGTGGGGGCTCAGCACGCCCAGGAGGCCCTGAAAAGAGCTTTTCTTTGCAGGGAAGCCGTGGGCTGGTTATGTGGTCCAGCTGGTAGGGGCGGCTGCACTTTCACCCCGCTCTTGTTGCTTGCCCTCGTGCAAAAAAACCCCAAATCCTTCTTGCAGGAGACAAGTCCTTGGAGATGTTTGTTTTAGCTGCTGTAACTTGGTGTGATGTCCGTATCTGCACAAACGTGACCCTCTCCTGATGTTTCTAAACAATTATCTCAGTAATGAGAGTAATGAGCATAGAAGTAGTTTCTAGGGGGTTGCTTGCTTATATAAACGCTTCCTGTTACTCGTTTTGCTCTGAGTGCCTCTTAGGTCCTCTCTCTCCTGCCAAATGGAAAAATGCAGGACATGCCATCTGCCCGAGCTTTTATCTTCCCTTTCGCCTGGCAGTGCTTTTACCCCCTGCACCCCAAAGCCTTGGCCGAGCTGGCTTTATGCTCCGTGTTTGAGAGCAGATCACGAGTCAGTACAAAGGGCCCACACACATGCCCATACTTCTGTATGTGTCTGCGTATGTAGGGAGGCACGTATCACCCTCACAGGGAGTGGGAGAGCAGCTCAGTTTTGTTTCGTGGTGGCCTCTAAACTACGAGCTGTGCTGGAGGGGTCTGTGTAGTTTGAAACCCACTATTGGAAGCGGAGGTGCAAATCACCAGCAGTGGGGAAAAGCCAGGCCATATAAGTGCTAAACTCAAGCCTGCTATTCTGGGCACCCTTTTTTTCCCCCTCCACATGCCCCATCTGCAATTTTAAACTGTACTCGCTGGATGTGCTGGCACTTTTCATTCTTTCAACAATGCGTCGATGTATTTTGTATATAATGAAATTCTTCTAGTGCCTGAGTTGTTCTCTCCGGTTCGTGTCCTTTTTCTCTTGCAGTAGGCACTCACTCAATCCAACTGGCAGCGCGTCCCTTCATTATTTCCACAGCTCTGAATGCTTCTTTTTCTCTTGAGAGCACACATCCATTGCCCTGACCTTTTCAAATAACTCATATGAAGTTTCTGTATTACTTTAGTTTGCCTTAGCAGCACCTTTACGATTGCATTTATACAGTATTTTATAGTTTGATTCTTTTCTCCATAGTTCAATTATACCGCAGGGAAGAAATGCTGGGAAAGTAAATAAAAATGAAAGAAATTTGTGCAACATATTACTCTAATAAAAGAATTTCAGTGTGCTGTAACTAATTTAATGTATAGATGAAGCACAGACATTTGATTTACTACTTTTTGTCCAAAACAGTCAAAAACAGTAGATTTATGTAACGAAGACGTTGAAGGTGTCTATTGTTACTGGCATGAGCTGTTATGCTTTCCAGAACTGCTCAACTGCTAATGGCACTGGACCAATTTGTTATTTTGGGAGTAGATAAAGTCCTCATTTAGCTTTCTGGCATTCCGCATAGCTCTTAAAAATGGTTTTCTTTGTTTTGCTTTAGGTTTTCTGTCGCTCTTAAATCTGCTACATTCTGCAGGGTTTTGCCACAGGAGGCCAGGGCCCTGGGTATTAGGTGTTCTCGTTCTTGGATGCCTTCCCGGACGGCTTAATTTTGGGGCTGGTGCTGGGAGGGGGGCGCTTGTGGATAATGTGCAATATTGTGCTTGCGCGCCGCAGCGTCAGCATTCGTGATGCCTTCCAAGACCAGCAGCTGTCATTGTTGCTGATGTGCAGTTGATATCGAATATGGTTTTCATGTAATACCACAGCACTTGGAGGGGCTCAATTTTTCCCCTTTTCTTTCTTCTTTTTTTCATTTTCCTCCCAGTGTGTGGGTTTTACCCGTTGAGGCATATATAGTTGGAAAACCTGGAGGCAAATCCATGAAAAAAATTGACTTTATGAGGAGAAGCTCCGTAGTAGGTTTGTACCCACTCCCACTGGGATCTAGATTACTTTTCCAGCAGGGAGGACACCAGGCTGGGGCCTCCCCAGGCCAGGAGCTGCCCATTCTCAGCCACGGGAGCCCTACAGGGTGTTTTATCCAGTGCGAAGGGCTCTTTCCTTCTTGTGAGATCCCCAGGAATGTTCTTTGCTCAGTTGCGCCTGAAATAAAGGGGCTCAGGAGCGGATTTTGTTTCCTCTGTTCGGGCGTCGAGTCCGCGTGACGAACAGGCTGGGAGGGCAGCGTGGCAGTCCAGGTCCTGGAGCTGAGCGCGGGAGTCAGGCTTTGCTTCTCCAGGGAAGGTGGCACCACTTTGGAAGGGCTGTAGCCAGAAATGCCGCTGTGCTCCATCCTGTACCTGCATCTCAGCGCCTGGTACCTAGGCGGTCTAGCCAAGGTAGTAGACAGAGAGAGTGTATGCATTTGAGGCTCATAAAAATCTTGCGATCCTCAGCCTTTTGAACTAAAACACTCAAAATCTTCTTAAGCATAAATCAATGAAAACATCTCCAGGAACCCAGTTTTCCAGGGCGTATTTTCTCATTCATCCTTGAGTACTGAGTTATACTGCAAAAGACACAAGACAGCAAACAGGAATCCACAAATTTACCTTAGGTCCCAGAGGAGCCCTGCTGAGGATGATTCGTGCTCGCATTAGCATGAGCTTGCGTTAGCTCTGAACACACAGACTTGTCGCTGGAAGCATTTATGCCAGTCTGACCGCCTGCGTTTGAAAGCATCACTGCGGTAGCAGGAGGATGTCACCGGAGCTGTCGCCGGCTCCCCATGTGGCACATGCCCTGATAGCCAACGTTAAAATGAGTTTTGGGGGATGATGGCAAGCTCTGAATTTCTGTCATGGATGAAATTATGGTGCAGCAAGGTCAGTTTTAATCCAGCTGTTGTTGGGGCAAGGCCACCAGTGCCTGGGCCTCTGCCTAAGGCCAGGCTGTGTGAGCTGAGGTGGACGCTCCTGGCCACAGTCTGAAGCCCTTGAGTCATATCGACTTGAAGGGGCTTTTGCCATCAGCTTGTCTGAGTCAAGGGGAGGTAGATATGGAATGAGAGCATCAAGATCTGATGCCCTGCGGATGCGGGACAGGAGCTGCGATGATGTTCCGCAAAAGAAAATGTTTCCAAAAGCGGTTTGGAGGGGAAAAGGGGGTGATGAGTTGGGCAGGCAGGCAGTTCCCTGCCACATGGCTGCTATGGGATTTGACTCGGAAGAGCACTCTCGATGCAAGGGAGGGTAAAAGGTTCAGCTCCTTGCTTGATTCTTTGGTTTGACCAGCTCATTTATTTGCTTGTTTATGGGCCCAAGCGGCTGGAGTGGCTCCTTTCCATGTCCATTTTACGTTCATCAGTTTTACTCAGTTCGTTGGCATTTTCAAAGAAAGGACTCCAATTAAGGCCATTTCCCTGAACTTCATCATTATGGACAGTGCCCACTTTGTGCATTCCAGTTACATGACGAACTGAGCGCAGCCATTCCGGCATCTGGGCAGTCAGAGAAACTTCCACTTCTGTGGATCTGGGATTTTCCCCGTCAGTGTAGAAAGAGTTTTCTGTCCGATTTGAATATCGCCTGGCCCAGAGAGATACCCAAGAGGAAACCGGAACCCGTGTTTCCTTTATCTTAAATGGATCTCTACAAACTCCTCTCATAAAGGGAGCTTTGAATGAACGGGAGCAGAGGACAGCCAGCATTCCCGGGGGAGCAAGCAGTAATCCTTGGGAACATTCGGTAAGGCCCGGGATTTGGGCCTTAATGTGAGGTTTAACCAAAAGAAAGGTGTCAAAATATTGACCTTCCCAGATCATACATAACATTTATTAGAGCTGACTGCTGAGAGTTTACTTTAGCCCATATCAGGATTGCTGAAACCAGTACAAGTTACTAATACAAATATTACTTTAAGGTTCCTTTTTCTCCTTTAATGTGACTGCTAGTGCCTTGCTAGAATTCTTCACCCTCGTATGATTTTCCTGAAGATGACTTTAAAAAGAAAAAGACAAATTAAATGGCTTGCCCTTTTTGCTATATTCATATCTTTTATGGTGTGGTCAGTGATGACTGAACTAGGCTATGGCTTGAGCAGAAGCCATGGCAAATTGCAAGTGTGAGTTCCTCATATAGTCCAACAGGAATGTAACATTGACACGATACAGCTACCATCTTGCGGTGCCTCTAAATAAATACATCCTCCTACTTGAAGATTTCCTAGTGTGGGGGACTGAAATGTACTACATTTTTTTTTCAGATAGGATGAGGGGTATGGAAACTTGCATCTTTGCACTGGATGCAAGCATTGCCTCTCAGGAAGTTAGGGTCAAAGAGCAGAAATGGGGCTTCCTCATCTTTGTTTTGCTTCCTAATGAATTAAACAAGTTGTTTTCTCCTGTCCTTTGCTCTGGCAGAGCTGAAATGCAGAATGATGGATGTGGTAATGGCTGGTTTTCAACAAAACAGAATCCTTCTCTATTTTTTATCTAGTTCTGGCTCTCCTAATTTGTTTCAGATGCACCTATCCATTTCTCTAAGTACTTGTAATTAGGTTAAATTGCAAATACTGAAAAATTATTTGTTCCCAGACAGTAGCACAGCTAGGAATGGAAATTCGGAGAGGCCCTGGTGTGCAGGCAATAGCTTTATTTCTGACACAGCAAATCATTTCATTTGCAATATTTCAAACAAATAAACACCCTTAGTGGTGAATGTCATTTTTGCACAGATTTCCTCTGAGATTATTAAAAAAAAGACTCGATGCATTTACTTGCATTCAGTACACTGGGTACTCATATAGGCACTGCTGGCTTTTGGACAAGTTGGACAAGCTGGATTCTACTTGTAGGTGCTTTCTCACATTAGCAAGCTGATGCATGGCCAGGAGCTCATGTACTGTCCCCAAGGGCTAGGTACCAATGTCCTGCTGTGAAGAAAAATTGGGCCAATCATCCCCTTCAGATGCAGTCATCAAGAGAGCTGGTTTTGGATGAGACACAAACTTGGGCTTTCCTTTGCATTTGCAAAACCATTTTTTTTTTGGCGTTTGAAACATGAATCAGAAGCTCACTTGGAGGGAGATTTCTGTGTTGAATGAATTAGCGCTGCAGGAAGGGAGGGAAAGAAAGCTGCAGGTAGGGGGCCCAGAATACACAAAAGCCCAGAGTTTTGGGACATGGACATTTTCCCCACTGCAGTGTTATGGTCCTTATATTGTGAAAGAGAAGACAGCTTCCCCAACCATCTAACTATAGCTGTGCTGCTCTGATTTTATAATGTGAATGGGATGGCGTCTTTCACGAAGACTATGAAATAATTCAGTAGCATGAGTAACTGGCTGTGGATTTCTCCACATGACAAGACCAAGCTGTAATAACAGTTGGGAAATAATGATGCTCTATTTTTCCATTAAATAAAGTTTTACTTCTGAAGTCTTGACTGTTTTTTAAAGTAATGTAGCCTTTTTATACCGCTAAAGCCCATATCTTTATTACAAAACCAAACTGCTCTCACTCTAACCACAATGTGCATGTTGAAACAATACTCGCCTGCAGATGAAGAACATTTAGAACATAGTTTTCCATGTGAATCATTCATTCACTTAAGAATAACGTCTCTTAAACAAAATACAGCCATGTGACAAAATGTTTGTTGTAGGTTTGTATCTCATCTTTCCTTTTCATTAGACTAGTATAAACTTTTATTGCTCTTTCATGTAATTATCTGATGATGACATCATTTTTTCCTCCTAACCCTCACATTTTTAAATACAATATAAACCAGCTTCCATCCTCTTTTTTTTTTTTTTTTTTTTTTTTTTTTTTTTTGTAAGAGCATCTAAGTAAAATAAATTGCCAAGAACCGGTCCTACATTGGGATGAATGCGGGTAGATCTGTATCACCTCTCTGAAGCAGACACACGTGCACACACAGTTTCTCGCCTGCATTTTTCTGCTGGATAAGGCCCTAAAAGAGAAATGAACTTGTTATTCCAACTCCTGCCTCTGATCACTGAAAAATAGCCTCCATAACTGTGTATATTTTGCTTTAAAAATAGGTAGAAGTATACCAAGGAGCATGAAAAGTGTATGTTGTGATCATAAAGCTAGTGTACTGGGTGAGCATCCGTTCCTGCTGTTGACTATAATACTGCTTTTCAGGGATGTTATCTGTCCATTTCACAGCCCCAAATAAAAGGTAAACAAGATCCCAAGCTGCAGGAGTGATTAGTTTTGGTAATTGTTCTGCTGCTTTCTCTGTGCGATTTACTTCTATAAATACACACTGGGGGAATCATTTGTCTAGTGTACCATGGCACAGTAATTTCCTATATAATTTCATTCAATTGCTGCAGGAACTCATTTGAGTTAGCAGCAATCGTTAATAAATCATTAACAGTCATTAACTGTGGGTAGCAGCGATTGCTAATCAAGATTTCCATGCTGCATTTCCAGTCTCTGAAGGTTGAACCTTAATCAAATTAGGAGCTTTTCTTTTTTGTTATTTCAGGGGCAAAAGCAGCATGCATCCCATCAATTCAAAGCAACTATTAGTAGCATCTTTGCCTCCAAAAACATTACATGCTTCCACTATAGCTACTGGCAGAGTCAGAGGCTTTTTCTTGCTGCATAAATTGCTTGAAAATGTTTAAATTAACCAGGCTTCCCCATTGCCCATGCTACTAACAACTATGTTATTGGAAGCAACGGTGAAGGTAGTGTCATCGCGCCAGCTGTGTCCCTCGTGGCGAGGGGCCATGCTACTGGTAGGACTTTTAATGCCATCTAATTTTACCCGAGGCCTTATCTAATACTAATAATCTACATTTCTATTAATGTGTGCCTCGGGCCGCATCAGCCCTGCACTTGTGACTGATGTAGATGTTGCCTCATGGGGGTTTTTGCAGCGCTCCCTCCCGCAGAAGAACGTCTGATTCCAGCGTTCATCGCATGCTGGTGGCTTGGCCGTGTCCCTCCGGCCAGAGCGGAGTGGCAGGGATTGACCTTCATGAAGCCCCTGGGCCATGGAAAAGCTGAGCACTAACTTCCTATCGCTGCTGCTTGCGGCACAAACGCTAATACTTGCTATTGCGTTTGTTACTAAAACGCATTTCCCAAAGAGCTGTTTCTCCCAAGCCCATGAATAGTATCAGGCTGAAATCAGGGCAATCTTATTTCAAGGAATTCCAGTGGAATGAACAGTAATCTGCCACTAATTGTGAAGAAGCTCTGATAAATGCTCTGAACAGATTCCCAATAGCACATATTTTCCAGCCCCTGCCTGGTAATTTCCAATAAAATCTGAGAACAAGATGACCATTAACTGCTATGTTAAATGTCATCCAGATTTGTTCATATCATTCTTCACTGTGCCGCACCTTCTGTGTGTGTGCTTTCATAATTTATGGTGTGTGGCTGCATTTGGGCTCGCTCAGTGATGCTTCTGTGGAAAAACATAGGATTAAGTTCAAGTGAAGCCCACGACGAGCCCATGAGGGATACGTGATGAGCTTTCCCATTTGACTTCCCTTTAGAAAGCACAAAGTTATCTTCTCGTTCATGCCTTTGGCGGCAAGCAGATTGCATCTGCAGAAAAGCCTTTGCATAGGGAGATTTATTTCCTTGAAACAGGCAAGGTCATCAGCCGCGAGGGCGTTAGGATTCACGGGGAGCTGCATAATGATCATGCACCGGGAGGTCTCTGTGGGTCTACGCGGCAGCCTGCGCGTGCACAGCTTCCCGAATGAGCGCTCTGGAGATGGGGAAATGCTCTTGGCCCTCTCACGGGGCAGCTTTTCCCCGGCAGAACATTTCTTAGTGCCCGGTGGAGTTCTTGGCTGCAGCAGGATGGCGTTGCAACATGTGATCCAAAACCCACCGCGGTCTGCGGAGACTCCCGCTGACCTACACAGGTTTTTGAATCAGTCTCCATTTGTCGGGGAGGTTCTATACCGCACTTTGCTGAAAAAAAGATCATTTCTCAGGCTCGACCAGTGCTACTCATGTTGCTTGCTGGGTATAACTGTTGAAAAGTTACCAGCTACATCGGAGACTATTTCAGAGGCCTCACAAGTGCAATAATACCATTTATTATTATGAGCACTTAGACAACCTAGAGGTTAGTCTTGTTTTTGTTGCCCTTTAAAGCTCCGATAGCAGTAACCACTACCAGATGACTTAAGCTACCAGCCAAGCAAGCAGATAGCTGAAACCCTTTGTACTACCTCATGGGAAAATTATTTTTTGCAGTTATTCAGCAAATATTGCAAATTCACAGACAATTAGAAAACCTTTTTGAATATTTTGTCATCATGACAGAGTTATGTCTACATAGAATATTATTTTAAATTAATATTTCAACTGGTTCATCTTTAATTTATTCTCTGTGACTGACCTGGTTTTGTCCTATTGACAGAGGAAGCAAAAATATATGAATGTTCTGTGATTCCCAAATTCCCTATTTAATAAAAAAAAATTAAAATTAAGAACAAGCTTTAAGGCACATCCTGCTGTGCAGTTTGTTCTCTTAAGAAGATTAGCAGATGTTGCAGCATCCCAGTCCTTGTTGGGATCTCAGCTGCCACTTGCTGAAAGCCTGGGATCTTCCCTGATATACATACAAGTCATTAAAAAATACAATTGTTGGTATGTTTTGAGTAGCCTAAATTAGCAAATGTGAGAGCATAATAATCAGGAAGCCAAACCCGCTGCTTACATAAACCCATAGAAAAAGAAGAGTTTAAATGCTAATCACTCTGACTATTTAGAAAGACTCTCAGTACAAGTCTTTGTGTTTCAGAAACAAGAATCAGCCGTTATCTTTTTTTTTTTTGTTTTAATGCACAAATACAATTCTTTCCATTATATTTTTGCCAACATTTGCTAACAAGAAGGGTTGGATTGCCCAAGGGGTTGCCCAAGGGTTCTTCTCGCGCTCTGCTTTAGCACATCTTCCACGTGTTAGCCCTGATGGGATTGTTCCTGTGCCTGGTCATCTGCTGGATCCTGGAGGTGCAAGAGGAAACCTTGCAATATTTGAGCCCATTTCAAGTCATTTAAGGGCACTCTAATTTGAATGCTCTTAGACTGAGGCCTTTTTGCTCAAATAGAGCGTGCTGCTTGTTGTGTGATTAAACTACCATCTTAGAAAATCCTGTTCTGAAGCCAATATCTTGTACCCAAGGAAAGTACTGACCATAGAATCACATAATCATTACGGTTGAAAAAGACATGGAGGAGCTGGAGAGTGTCCAAAGAAGGGCAACAAAGCTGGTGAAGTGACTGGAGCAGACACACTTCCCTAGGATGTGTTGGGCTGACCTGCTATCAACCTGACCACCGCCAGGAGCAACAAAAGGCTGTGTCCTGGTGTGTGCTTGCCCTGTGGCTATCAGTTTTCCCTCTGCATTAAGTTACAGGAGCGGTTTACCTGCTAGAGTCGAAGAGCCAGAGCGTCGCTTTGCTTCCCGAGAGCTGTGATTGATGTTTAACTCGAGTTTCTTAAAACATCTGAAAATCTAGTGAGGAGGTTCTCCAGATTCTTGATTAAAGTTGTGCAACTTAACCTTGGGACGGGCCAAGCTAAGGACTGAATGTCTGCAAATGGGTACAAAAGTTAACTATTTCTAAGAAAAAAGAAAAAAGAAAAGCCATTACAGATGTGCTTCCAAGGTCAGGCACAAAGTAAAGAAATATTCAGGCTTGTTGTTAGACAAGCTCTGGCAGATCTCTCTTGGGCAGGTAAGGAGAGCAGAATGATGCATCAGCCACCCTCGTTCGTATTGCTACGTGTTACTATTCTGTGCCACCAAAGACAAGTTTTCAACAGGTATGGGGCTATGAACCAGAGTGGCTGAAGAGCAAACATAGATTTGCTTTTGTCAACTCTAGTCTAATAAACAGCCAAAAGCCCCCAACAAAAAATTCTATCAGACAAAAACCTGGTTCCTGCCTAGGTGGATTCCAAATCTAATCCTGAATTCTCCTATAGCCAAAAAGCAAACACCTTGGAAAACCTTCATCCTTTCAAATACTTATGTTGAAAACAATGGATACCTACATCTCCATATTTCACTAATCTGTGTCCTTTTGTGTAATAACATATTTTAAAAGATTCCCTTCTGATATCGGTAATTCCTGAAATTTCTCATTCTTTTTCTCCTCTTTTTGCTCCACAAAGTCACATTACACTACAACATTTAAAGCACAGATAGAATCTGACTCTAGTTTATGCAGAGTCTACTTTTTAAGAACAAAAATAATAAATGCTCAGGAAATTGCTATTTTTCTGTCATTATCAAAATTAAACCTTTGAAAAGGGGGAAAAATACTGAAAAAGTAGCTAAAAGATCCACTAGCTCAAACTATTTTTCAAACAGAGGAAAGCAGGAAACAGTGACATGATGCTTGCAATGAGGAAATGTCAAAACTAGGAAAATTTAATTTGAAACCTACTATTATACTTTGCAATGTTAATTTACAGTTTGCATCCTATTCTGTAAGCAATTTCTTCATTATTTTGCCCAAGTAATAAATATTCCATTTCAGCCCAGGTGAATGTTGTAAGGACCAGACTCGATTTGTCATTACACTCATGAACAAGTTTTGCTACAAGAAGGAGCTTGAAAAGAAGCTAAGCAACCCAGCATTCCTGCTATAGGAAACGAATACTCTGATAAGCATTTTTCTTGGTTGTTTAATGACAATATGCTGTTCTTTTCCCGATTTACATATTTTGGCCCTTTGCACAATATCCTTAACTTTCCAATTAGTTTCCCCATTGCATATATAATTAAAGACAAATCAGATTATGGTGATTAGCATATATTATAAACCATTTTAATAATTTCTAAGGGCATATTCCTACAAGGGATAACACAGAAATTAGAAGGCTAATTAGGCCAAAATTACCTTTGCTAATGAATCTAAGCAGCAGTTAAATCCTCTAACAAAAGAGGCATTTTTTGCGCTTTGAAGGCTGAAGGTGCGATGCGCGAGAACCAGCGTTAGGAACAAATCCTTGGAGTTTCAAGAAGGAGCCTTTGTACTGCAGCAGACAAGGGGTTTGGGTCGTGGCCCAAGGCATCAGAGGCAGAAAGGTGCCCTGGGCTCATCTGGCCGTAATAGAAGTGCGGATCCGCAGTCAAGAGCCAAACTTGTGCCGAGAGGCCTCGTTGGGCCTGCTGGCCCCGGGGAGCTCCCGGGCAGCTCGCTGCAGTTGCCCCACACTGGGTGTTATTTATTTGCTCGTGGTCCTGACTCAGCAAAACCTCACGTCGCGCTCAGGGGAAGTTGTTACAGGAGAAAACATGTCTAGTTACTAAAGCACAAGGGCAGGACTCTGGAGATGCAAGGTAATTTGCAGTTGCAGAATGGATGTGTAACCTTGTGAAAGCTGGTTAGCCCCAGACCTTTAGAAACGGGGAAGTCGAAGACTCTCCTTTGAATTAGGTACTGAAATCCCTCTAGGGATGTAGGGTCCTAGAGCTCTCTGTCTCTAAAAGGGAAAACCTGTCCTTCCTGCGTCAGATACGGTGAAGAGTAAGACATGCTTCAATGATACAAATGAAAGACTATGAAAGTACCTAAAATCCACTAAATAATGACTACTGGAGCTATTGCAGCCACTGTCCTTCCTCAGGCTCTGATCCACAGACATGTGGCAACATTCTTCAGAAAATGCCTTTTTCTCGAGTTCTTCATTGGGATATATATCGCAATTCAATCGGGAAAAAAAAAGTGGTTTTTTTTCCCTAGTTCTTCATTGAGATGTATATCTGGAATATTAAACGCAACCTATTCCTGTTTAACAGTTCTATTTTCAGATGCTAATTATCTGCTGAAACTTTCAGCCCCTGATCTTGAAGTTTTCCAGACCAGCTTTCTGCTCCAAATTAATTTCACTTAAATGTGTAAGTAACAGAGCTCCGCTATTCTTGTAGTCAGGGAAAATATTCTCCTTTCAGCTTAAAGGGGGGAAAAAAATAACCATATATTGTTTTGAACAGCTCTGATGTCAAAATGGGTGGGGGAAGAAAAGACTGAAACTCTCTAGGAAAAATAGTCCTTGGAGAGGTGACGGGCCTTTTGGTGTTCCAGTGATGCTAGCCAAGATTTTAGAGTGATAGTTCCCATATGCACAACCGGTTTGCACAGCTTTTTCCTCATATTCAGTGCAAAATGAGGCAGCACTGTGCATGGTAATATGCTTTTTTTTTTTTTTCTTTTTACATACGAAGCTACCTGCAGGTGAGGTTGGCTACTCCTCTGCCGCTGCAGCAAGTGAGGATACGGGAGGCAGTGAGCGTGGAGGCAAGGATGCACTTTCCGGCAGCCAGACATGTCCATGCGAGGTGGTTCGTTTTGTTTTGACTTGTCCAGCAGGTGAGTTGCTGATGGGCCAATTTCACAATTTCTTTAAATGAAGCAGAATAAAAGATCCCCACCACCACAGTCAGTGTGTGTGTGTGTATGCACATGTATGTATGCAGAAAGCAGTTGCGTTTCAAGAACTTCTTAAATTAAACTCTATTTAGCTTCCCACAGCCTATGTGCATCAAGGTGCCCAGTATGAGGCAACGTGTGGCAACAGAGGAAAATGGAATCTAGGTTTGAAGAATATTGTAGCCTTAGAAGCAGAAAGATCTGCAGGAAGTAGATGTGAGGGGATTTTTGCAGGAGCTGAGGCATGGCTGCTGTTCAAGAACACCTCTGGTAAAAGGGCAGTGGTGTTTGCAGACCTCACCTGGGAACATCAGAGAGACGGTCAGGGCTAGTTACAAACTGCTGTTTTGCAAAGATGCAACTTCCAATGACTGTCACAAGCAAAACAGGCTCCACTCTGTGAGATTTACTCAATTTAATATTGCAAAATTAACATAAATTTTTAACTAATGATTTGGGAATTGATGGGAAAAAAAAGACAACCAAAACAATAAATAAATTAGAGAAAACCTTTTTTCTCCTCCTTCCCCAGGCCCAGCCCAAGCCCTCTCCTCTCTCTGCTTGCCGGGTTTGGCCACCGCTCGCCTGGTGATCCCAGCGCCCCCGGTGAGGCGGAGGCTGTCCCCACAGGGACCCCACATCCCTGCCTGGCGCTTGCAGCCACCGCGACCTGCACCATCATGAGACCCATTGAGATGGTGCAGCCAGAAGTGCTTCAAAAATAACTGAACTCAGTAAAAACCGTGGTAACAGAGGAGAGCACCAGAGTAGGGTCAGACTCCAGTGCTTGGCCGCGTCTCGGGAAGGGAAGGCGTCAGCAGGGTGAGCGACCCCGGCCCAAGTTGCTCACGTTGGGAGGGGTCAGGACTGTTGGTCACCTCCAGGGCAGCACGGCTGAAGCTGAGAGGAGCGGAGGGGTTGTGCTGTGTTACGCGCTTCCTTAATGCGTTTCCTCCTGGCTCGCCCAGGTTCCTGCCTCTCACCATTTCGATATTTGCTTAGTTAAGGACTGTAAATTCCTCCCTGGGAGGCAGCCAGCTAAAAGCTGGATGTTGCAGCAGCTCTCGTTGACGCATTAGGTCTGCATTTGTTCAGAAGGTGCTACTGGCTGCTTGGCCCTCAGCACAGCTGCCCGCCTGTCTCGTCTCTGTGCTAAAAAAGAGCTAAATCCCAGCCTGAATTAGGTGGACTTTACTATGTGCAATGTCCCTGGGCAGGGACTAAGGGGCAAGCAGCAAGGAGGACACCTGGGGGGGTAACGCGGGATTCCCTGGAGCAGGTTATTGTCCACTATCCCATGTGCTAAGCGAACAGATTCCCCTCTGCTTTCCCTAGCTCTCATCAAGCCCGTTTAGCAGCTGTGGTTCCTGCTGTGCACAGGGTCTCCCTACACATTGCACAAGGTTGTACATCAACTCGCCTGCTGGCACCAGAGAGCTCAGTGGTGGTCCTCAGGCAATAACATAAACCAGAGCTCAGGCTGAGTTCCCAGGGCGGCTCGTGCTGCCCTCCTGCACGGGGTAAAGCAGGAGGGATCCTTGCCACCAAAATGATGGTCCTCTTCAGTATAGATCTTCCCTCCGAGAAGACCCTGTGAAGAGCAGCCTGTCTCTGTTATCTCAAAGGGATCATCACTGTTCACTGTTCACTAGGGATATTTCTTCACTAGAAAGACCAATTGCAAGGAGCAAGTTATAGACAGGGTGCCTCCACAGCCCTTTGATTGCGTGGGCAGGTCTAAGCTGGGCTCAGTTTAGTCAGTCTGTTGCCAAGACCCTGAAATGAGCAGGGTAACAGCGGTCCTGCTCACACTGACCATTCCTGCACATCAAGGCACCACATATATTGCCTTGTTGCCACATTCGCTTTGCCTCGGGAATCTTTTATGTAAAGGCAGGTCCTAGGACAGAGCTTGATTAAGCTCAACTGACTGCATATTGTTCCCTGGGAAGAAAGGTTTCCTGAGACAAAACAATGTATAATACTTTTCTTCCCAATGACACTTACAAAATCTGCAAGCATAAAGAATTACAGTCAAGTATAGTATTGAAGACACAAAGAACCTTAATTGCTTTTTTATTTTTAATATTAAACATAATATTTATATTTATTTTAATATTAATCTTAATTATTTTTATTTATTCGAGGGGCTTGGTGGGAGGTGAGAAGCAAAGCTCCCCCCTGAATTGCATTTTCCGTAGCTGCACGTGGCAGTGTTGGTCTCTCAGTGTCACTCCAGTAAGCACCCTCATCTACAGCTAGAAGCTGGCTGGGCTGTGACCAGTGGCGCCAGACCTCCATTGTTTGGATGAAGAGGAGCATTTTGGAGTGGTTTCACTTCAAAAATTATTTTCCTCCAAACTTTCCATTCTCTTTGGGGTCCAGGAATATTTCCCTGTTGAGGCAGGAATCCTGGGAAAGGCAACGTAACACAATGAGCGTAAATCTACCATTCCTCCCAGATAGCTTCCTTAGACTGAAAGATGAGACAATTTCAGAGGCATTTCCCTGCCTGGGCCAAGCGTTCGAGAAGAGGAGCCACCTCTGGAGCGCGGTGCTCCGGGAGGGCTTTGCCACCGCACTGCAGACGGCTGTGCAGGAGCGCAAGCTGCCGAGAGCTCCCGCAAGGCTTGCGCCGGGAATGCTGGCTGGGACGGGCACGCTGGCTGGCGCAGCGGCATGTGTTTTAACACAAAACATCTGTGCCAGCAAGAGCCGTGGTGTGGATACAGTCATGCTAGCAAAGAGCCCTCCTGCCAGCAGAGCATACGCAAACTGCAACAGCGACAGAGACTCTCCTTCCAGCTCTTGGCATCTGCTTCGGGAACGGAGCTGGAAGCATCTGCTGTTCCTGTGCAAGTGGAAGAGCTGAGGCCTTGCCTGCTGTTGCTGTCCTCTCTGGACGGGACATAACATGCTTGCCCCTGGGGAGCAGCTACTCTTGGTGAATTCCCCCCCAAATCAGTAGTTTTCACTCAAGGATCACGTTGTAGTTTCAAACAAGGAAAGGCATGAGGAGCTGGGTGCATAAGGTGCATGCTGAGGATGGTGCTGATGTGCCTGTACATGTGTCTGGTTAAAATCAGGGCTAATCCTCATTATCAGGAAGTGCTTAAAAAAAATCCTTCTAAAAGCTGTAAATCTCACTAAAAAGCCACTTGGCAAAGATCAGGACCAGCCAGCTTAGGCAGGCTGAGCTAACTGGTACCGACAATTTCTTCAAAGCGAGCACCCTTAAGGTGTTATAAAATCTACCCACATCGACACATTCCTCGGGACAGCTTAGTGCAAACACCAAAGGAGTCTCGAAGAGATGAGATTTCAGCCTTGACTGGAAACTAGACACCCTGTGCCAACCGCTTACCTTGTTAGGGGCTACCGGGTGCCAGGGGCAGGGCATTTACCTTCACTTGGCAAATGCAGACTCCTGGTTAAACTTGTAAGAGCCTTATGGAAAATAAACATCCTGGAGAGGGAGGGAGGCTGGAGAACTGGTGCTAAGTATAACGAACCATGGGGTACTTCAACCCCAGACAGTCAAGGCAGTGTGAGCTTATGTTAATGGATAACCCAATACCCGGAGTGCTGACGAAACCTCAGAAGTCCAGCTGAAAGGAATTACAGAAATTCTCTTTGTGTGCAAGATAAGGAAGGAGGCCAGCAAACACAGCTCTGTCAAAGTTGCCTGGTCTGATACAGCAGACTGGAAGAGGATCCTAAAAGCTGTTTTAAGGCTGGACCTGCTTCTAAGAGCAGCAGGATTTTGGTTTTCCTGACCTGAGGTGCAGGATGTAAGCCAGGCAAGATGATTTTTTTCTTACTGAAAGAGTTTATTCTTTTGTATGGACTTCTTGTATAGACAAAAATGCATTTTGTATCTTTATATATGGTTATGGGGGCATGCAAGTTTGAACCACCGAGACTGTTTGCTCAGCATGGCCATTGCCAGAACACTGCTACTTTGAACACTGCTAGCACTCAGCTGCCTGACATGGGAATTTCCCTGATGTGTCAGGTGCATGACACTGCATCAAACCTTTGCACACAGAGCTTGA
Organism: Crypturellus tataupa; assembly: GCA_034781795.1. Lineage (NCBI taxonomy): Eukaryota > Metazoa > Chordata > Aves > Tinamiformes > Tinamidae > Crypturellus > Crypturellus tataupa. The sequence goes on from JAWLRI010000039.1 coordinate 4,731,209, forward strand.
CTGCTTATGGCCTTTCCTTCTCAACAGAGGGTAAATTCTTGCTCCTTTTTACATCAAAGATTTTTTTCTTGTATGTATTACAAGAAAACGCATACATTTCTGTTCGTATGCTTTTAAGAACATGAATTAATTCTGTGTTAGAGGTCTGATTTTGTGTGAGATTGTTTAGGTAGCATATAGATTAAGTTACAGAAAAACGATAAGTTAAAAAAATTCTTCCATGTCATAGCGCCCAGGAGGAAAGGTCAGAATTTTTTCAGCTTTCTGAAGCTGTGAAGAGCAGAGGGGTGAGCTCATGGGGGCGGTTCAGCAATGAAGGCATCTGCTGAAATGCAGCTTGGCGTTGTGCAGGCAATCCTGACATTTTCTAGAATGCATTAGTAACACCTTTTGAAAGTGAGGTGTTTACTGAGGGTAATGCTCTCTTGACATATTGTTCACAGGCAGGAAAGAAATGGGGGACAAATGTGGCCATGGATGGCAGCTTCAGCTGCAGTGACCATAAGGTGGTTGAGTTCAGAATGCAGGGGACAGACAGGAAGACGAGTGGCAAAATTTGTACTCTAGCTGGGTCTATCCATCCTTGGGATGGCAACAGTCCTGCCTTGAGAAGAAGCTGGAGTAGGGAACTATTGAAGGTCTTCTCCAACCTGCTTCTCCATGATCCTATAGCTTCCATCTCAATGGGTATTTGGTCTCTGAATAGATTAATACTCTTTTTCCTCCAGAAAATAACATGAAAATCTCCACTAATACGTGTATATGTCAATGCTCAAAATTTTCATAGAGTCATCTTCCTCTCCAAACAAGAACACCCATCAGGAATTCATGAATTCATACAGGTTATGAATGCAGGGCATGAAAGCTGGGAGTGTGGTTAGTTACACTCCTACCTTGGATATTTCTGGACAGCTTAAGACTATTTGCTTTAGAGATTAATAAAATTAAACTTTTTGTTGTGAATCCCCATAGGTGGGAGAAACTGGGTAATAGGCCTTTCTCGTTTTCATTATAGGCCTGAATAATTGCAGTTAGTAGCAGTAATGGTTTCTTAAAATGCACTTTGCATGCTGCAGCTGTCCTCAGGCAGGAGGACGGCATGTCTGGTTAAATACTCAACCTTTAGAGCAATAGCAGGAGAGTCTCATAGTCTATTCTGAAACCTATAAGGAGAGAAATAAGCACATCCCTCACTGAGGACAGGGGCCTGAGATTAAGTTCTCCCTCTGTCTTTGATTTCCCCAAATCCTTTTGGTGCACTCCTCTCCCCACCCACTCCCTCTCTAAATTGGAAGGGAAGGGAATGCTTTGTGCTTTCAGGCATTAGTGACTGCAGCAGAGCCACTGGGATGAGATCAAAGGCTCGTGGGAAAATGATGAGCTCGCCTTTCTCCAAGTAGAAACCCAGCAACAGCCCTCGCAGGATTTGTTGTTGCAGTGACATGAAAACTTTCGCCCCAATTCATCCCATCTCATTTTAGACACTTAATGAGGCACCTAAATTGAGAGTCTCATTGTCTTAAGCTCTTATTTGTGTAGACAAGGAACTGCAGAAGGCAATTCAGTCCCCCAATGACCTGAATAACCCTGTCTAGGTATCTCTATCTCCCTCTGGGCTGTAAGGAAGCCTGGGGTGACTTGTGAAGGCCCTTCAAGCCTTTCTCTTTATTTATCAACTCAGAAGACGGGAGCTGTTGTTTTGTTGTTATTGTTTCAGTTTTTTTTGGATGTAAAACTTACAAGTTGTGGTAATTTTGTTGGCTGAAAGTTTGAGTGCAGTGACTCAGCCCTGATCTGACACATTGCAGACACACCACCCAGGCAGTCTAGATGAAACCAGTGAAAACACTACAGATGTAAAAGAAGAAGTCATTAACCTGCTGCGGATGGCCAAGGGGTAAGCTAAGGGTGAGGTCTGACCTTGAAAAGCAGTTCCACAAAGGCTTCACTTTCACAAGTCAACCAGGGCAACAGCTTAGTACCAACGAAATGCTGCTGTGGCCTTCCCTGCATTTTCCTCCTCTCTGGTCCTTGCAGGTGTCACAGCTGCTGTGAGAACAGCATGGTTTGTCATGTTGTTCTGAGCATGTGGAGCAAGAAGACTTCCAGGAGCTTCTTTGCACAGCTCTGCACAGCAGCTTTGGCCCTACTGCTGCCTGTCTGAAAATCTAAACCATACACCTAGGTAGAAGAAGAAGACCTGTCCTCAAAGACCTGATATCACTTTGTTGCTTTTCTTCTCTCCCCATCTCACTCTTTAACATATTCCTACCTCAAGTTCCCCTGGAAGATCCTATTCCACTGCGCACTCAGGTGCATGAGCTGATGGGCTCTCCCTTCTGCCAAGCTGAGCTCTTCCACAGGCGGTACCAAAGGGCAGAGGAGATGTCCTTCAGTGCATCACTCTGCATATAGATGCTGCTGCACATGAACTATGTTGCAGCTAGCAGCTCGTCCTTTCACAGCCTCCTATCGCCCCTCATTTCACAGAATGGTTGAGGTTGGAAGGAGCCTCTAAGGATCACCTAGTCCAACCCCCTGCTCCAGCAGGGACACCCAGAGCACGGGGCACAGGGTGGCATCCAGGCGGGTTTGG
>JAWLRI010000039.1:4733904-4759071 GCA_034781795.1 Crypturellus tataupa
GGATCCCCTCCCTCGACCTGCTGGCAACGCTCCTCCTGATGCAGCCAGGATCCCATTGGCCTTCTTGGCCACAAGGGCACATGGTAAACCTGTTGTCAACCAGGACTCCCAAATCCCTCTTCATGGAGCTGCTTTCCAGCAGGTCTGTTCTGCTGCCTGGGGTTATTCTTCCCCAGGTGCAGGACCCTGCACTTTTCCTTGTTGAACCTCACAAGGTTCCTCTCTGCCCAACTCTCCATCCTGTCCAGGTCTCTCTGAATGGCAGCACAGCCCTCAGGGGTGTCGGCCACTCCTTCCAGTTTGGTGTCATCTGCAGACTTGCTGAGGGTGCACTCTGTGCCCTCGTCCAAGTCATTGATGAACAAGTTGAAAAGCACCGGGCCCAGTACTGACCTCCGGGGGACACCACTGACCACAGGCCTCCAACCAGACTCAGCCCCATTTATCACCACCCTCTGGGCTCTGCCATCCAGCCAGTCCTCAGTCCACCTCACTGTCCACTCATCCACTCCACAATGCTTCCTTCCTCATGGAGCTCAGTCACTGTGTCTGAGAAAGTCTGATTCAATCATACAGTTTATCTGCATCAAGTGAAACATCTTCAACCACCACTTCTGAAAGACAACACAGTCTTTTTCTCCTATCTTCTCCCATTACAAGGCATGCAGTGCTGTCTTCCTTTCTATTTTCCATGGCTTTTCAAGACATGATAGCTCTGCCCTATTTTAACCCAAGTATCTACAGCCAGTATACGGAAACAGAATTGCAAAGTTCAGCTTTTCTATGAGATATTTTTCAAAACTGTAGCCCTGGATTCCTGCCTCTTAAGTTCAGGCACTTAAAAGAGATGCTGGAGCGAGAAGCCTAGTCAATGGAGAGAGCTGCTTCCAGGTGACCGCTGTTTTTTAGCTTGTTTCATGCATCACCATAAAGTGACCACCCTTCTCAACTGCCCACCTTTTTTCCTGGGCCTGGGCTGGACCATGCTGGGCCTCCTGAGGTGTTTAAGTGGGCTGTCTGCATCCTGGAAATCCTCTCTTTCCTGCTGTGAACCTGGAAAACACATCCCAGGCCTCAAGAGTTGTTCCTATGAAATAAAGATACTGGTACTCATAAGAAGCTGACTTTCCTGTTAGATGTCAAAAAAACACATCAAGCTTTTGTTTCACACAGCTACCCACTTGTTTGAAGTTGAGAGCACATGCCGAGTGGTAGTTTCCTTCTTTTCTTGTATCAAAGTGTACACCATACGGCTGTAGAAAAGTACCTTTAAGGGTAGGAAATCCTTCTTCCTTTCATTGTCTATCTATTGGACATGTCATCCATTTGTCTAAACAAATAGGCAATTTAAAAAAAAAAAAGTGGAAAGTCCTAAGCACTTCATTAGATTAACTGATTTTTTGCCTTTCAGTAGAGCATTTGCATTTACCTCTTTTTGTGTCATGTAACACTCCTGAAACTTAGCTATGTGTTTTCCTGAGGTATCCAAAACCCATAGAGATTTTATATACTGGATTAATCAGTGATCCCTTAGAATGCTACATAACCTTGGGTACAGAAGGGGTGGACTCCAACTCACAGGACATCATCTGGAGGATATGCCCTTAAAAAGAAAATGTAAATAGGAATTCTAAACTCATGTAGACACATAAGAGTGTGTCTGAGTTGTACGGAGTTGTACGGAGGCAGTTAAATGTCACAGTACTCAAAAGAGTGAGTGTGCCTTTGGGACAGCCAGCCAGGATCTGGAGTAACTGGAACTTGTGCGGGGCTGATCCAGCCCGGAGGGGCACAGGGGACCTTGACTCACTGGCTAATAGCAGCAGTGGGGACGGTGGGGTCAGACGTTTCCACACCACTCTGAAGGGTGCTTTTTACTTTTCATAAATAGATAGCTATCTGGTTTCCCTCAAGAAGAGCAGAGCGTGGTTTCGCATTCCCAAGGACGCCCACGTGCCTGGGTGTGAGAAGGAAACATCTGTGGACGTGAACAGGAGTGGCGAGGAGTTCTCACTCTGTCCTCGTCTGAGGAAATTTATAGCGAGCCACTCCCGCACTTTGGTGAAAAATGAATTGTGTGCTAACATCCAGCTACTTAGGGATATTTCAGTGCTGTTGTTTTCCGTTTGTTTTAGTTTTTACTTGTTTTGCACGAAAATTTTGCTCCAAAATTAATTGGATTTGCTCTTGTTTTGCTCCAAAATTAATTGGAGGGGCCACAGCGATGCCTGCACTGAGTGTGAGCAGTAGGCTGCAGCCCATCCGGAGATTGGCCTGTGTTTGGGCTGGGAAGTGTGTCCCTCAGGCAGGATGCCCTCAACATGATACCCACACACCATATGACACCCACGCAGCACCACTGTGCAGTGCAGGGAGCTCTGAGCATTTCCATCACCTCCATCGCTGGGAGGTGTTGGCACAACTGGGACGTCTTGTGGGGCAGAGGGGAGTAACTGCCCTGCTGCAGTTATGTGGACTAAAGCTGCAATAAACCAAATTTCATAAAGAAATAGTTCTCTTGTCCTCCATATCCATGAGATAATGATGGTGATCAAAAATACTCACAGACCCAGAAAACTTATGAGAAGTAAAAGAGGTTTTGAACCCTACCTGTGAAGACTGCAGCTTAATAAATGTCTCCTTGGGAATGAACAGTATGGGCCTAATCGGGCAGTCATCACTTTGGAATGATTTCCTTGGAAGAGCTCAGAAGATTTGTCTGTAAAGGATGGCGGGAGGCTATTCTGTGTTTCTAATCCTGATTGCTCTACGCCATAACAGGATCTGCAACGCTTCCGTTGTTCAGGCGTGTGGTTTGGCAGTTGTTTTTTCTTGTCCTGGCATTTTCTTCGTGCTTTTCTTTTTTCCTTACTAGAAACATACATACAGGAAAGAGTATTCTGTTTTACAGAATTGTTGAGAAACTGAGCAAAAATATAATCTCTGAGACTCAGCCGTAACTGACCCCATTCTGAAGTAACTCCAGAGCTGGAAATGTTCCTCAGCTCCAGCTCACTCTCCAAGTCCTCCAAACACGGCAGCTCTTACAGGGAGACATTCTTCTCATTCCTAGCACATGATTTCTGAGATGAAACGTTATTAAATATAATTAAATATATTAGGAGTCGTGATCTGCCATAGTGCTCGTATCTGTAATAACTGAGGTGCTTAAAAACTTCATTGAAAAACAGAGCCGCATTTTTGTCAAGTGTGATACATGCAACGGTTAGTAATGCCTCTGTCGAACTGAAACTCAATGCCCTACTGTTAAAAATTAGGCATCTGGTATAGTATTCATAGCCAGAAATGTTTTTTCTGCTGTCTGAAAATGGCCTCTAACTTCACTATGATGATTTTAAAATACACTAGAAATCTGTTTTCCTGCATAGCTGTTCATTCTATCTCAAGAATATAGAAAAAACAGGCTGGGCTCATTTTCTCTCCCTTGATCCAAAGATTTTAGCAGGTGGGCTATTTGCCTCACTGGCATTTGGACTCCCCATCATTCTTAATAGGATTATTTGGATAAATAAACTGATCCAGGTTTGGATCTTTGTTAATCACACACCTGAGGCAGATCATGAAAAATTTAATGGAAAGTCAAAAGAGAGCATATATGCTCTGTAAGAAGGGAGACAGTGTTGTATTACCATGAAAAAGCATCATATTAAGTCCTCTTGGCTAAAAAAAAAAAGAAAAGAAAAAGAACAGGTTTTGGCATAAAAACAATTTTGGGAAGGGAAAGTAGGAAGAATTATTGTAACTATCCTAATGGCTTACAGATGTCCCAGGTAGGCATATAGCTATCTCTTTTGTTTCAGAGTTATTTCTGCACTGTTTTGCCAATGTTCAAACTCATTTCTCCCTTTGAGGTTAAATCTACCCTAACTCTGGCTGGTGGAGAGCAGGTTACAGTCTAGTATAAAGCAAAAGCAAGATGAGAAAATCAAACAGTGAGACAAAAACTGTTCTCAATGCAGAGAGGAAAGGAAAATTTTCCAAATGTGAAATGATGATGCAAAATAGGATGGAAATTCTCCCTCTTCTCCTTGAGGAGTGTATGAATTAACACTGCAAGGGTCGAATGAGGTATATATAGCAGTGATAGACGTCAAAGACCATATTCTGACAGAGGTTCTGAACTATTGGAGTTTAGTTTAAGTGGGGAATTAAGTCTGTAAGTCTGCAGGGTGACTGCAGGCGAAGGCTGAGCTCCTTTCTTTTACCCTCTGTATCATCTGCCCTTCTCTTCTGCTGGGCTGCCCAGAGCTCCTGTTTGCACGGGTCTGCTGGTAGGGCTTCTGGTGGAAGGGCCTCGCTGGTTTGAGCCCACAGCCCACCCCGGAGGTACCTGCTTAGGCTGACAGGAGCGAGGGGCTGCCCTCCTGCATGGCGGGTGGTGGGCAGCACGCCGAGGGCAGTCGTCTTTGCGGCTGGCGCAGCTACCTTCATCCTTGGTGTCAGGCTCCGGTGTGAACCGGGCCCAGCGAATTTATCACGCTGTTAATGTGGAGCTGCTTCCAACCACGAGTTTGAAGAGCGGGCATATAATTTTAATGCTTTTACCAATTCCTTCAGTTAGGAGCACGGAAAAACTAGCTATATCTACGAGAGTATTTTTTTTCTCAAGCAATTCCCTTACCTTGTAGATAAAATACTCGTTAAAAACAAGTCAGCCTATGGAAGAGAATGTAGGTGATGGTGCATTTTCAAGGTGCAAAGTGCTATATTTTCTCCCAACAAAATGCTATGAGAATCAAATCTAGCAGGCAGGGCAGCATATTGGAACAGAGGTGGAAGAGATGACCCTGCACAAGGTCATTCTGTTTCCAGACACAACATTTGTCACAATAGCGAAGTTGTTGTGCTTTGGATGAGAAGGGTGTGCAATACATTTTTGTTCAGTCAAATATTTGAGAGAGTTTTCCCAGTGCAGATGTGGCCTAATGAACACTGTGTACTAATCACTGTTAATGCCGACTCCGCCTGTGTGTCTTTGCATAAATTATTTCATCTCTTTGCATGTGTCCCCATCTATGCAATGTCTTCCTCACAGAGACCTAGTGAGCATTTGTTAGCTAATATTTACTAAGTGTTTTGAAGACAAAAACAGTAATTTTGCCTCTGTGACTCTGAATTCAATTAATGGGGTTAGGAGGGCATTTTTGTACTCTGGCCTGTAGTTTGGGGCTGCAGTAACCATCCCACAAATATAAATGCATCATTCATAACAACCTTCATGCCCAGCTGTTGTCTGCTACTTGTTTTCTTTATAGATCTACATGGTCACTGCCACCTAATCTTTTACAGCAAATAAGAAATAAATCATACTCATTTCTATAAATTTGTATATTAGAAATGAGAAATTTTTGCATGAACTGGCATTGGCACTCTAGTTGGCTACTTGGTGATTTCTGTTTTTCTGATAGTTTTGATTCAGATGATCTAAAGCCCTTCATTTCCCAGAAAAACACCAGAATCCTATTTGGAACAGGGAACACCATTAAAATTAAATAAGATTGAAATTCATACATTTATTGTATGCCGAATCTCTTGAAGGCATTGGCAGGTATTGTTGTAAATGTCTTTTCTGAGTTTCCAGACCACTACACCCAAGTAATGTACTTTTATGCTGTGTGCTACAAGCAATGGGAGTCTTCAGGAGAGCTATTGAAAAGTGTGAATGCTCATAACAACCTGATGAGAAGTCCTATACACTGCTGAACTCTAGATTTCCACCAATGAAACTGAAGTCACTGTGCCCAAAGTTGGCTGGTAACATGCTTTTTGGGCCTCTTTGGCAAAAAGAGGTGCAGTGCGTTGAAAGTGTTGCATATCCTATTACTGGGAACAACCAGGAGCTGGGTTAACTTTTGGAGGAGTGCGACACCGTTCCTTGACATACAGTCCCTGTGGCAATGCTGATTAAGTGTTACAGACCTTGTCGGTTCCTCCGTTTCCCATGGAGGAGATAGAAGGAAAACCAGCTGGGTGCCTGGCCTGGCACAAAATGGGTCATGAAGAACTGGATGAGGCAACTTACCCTCACCAGGAGGGACTTCCCTGCCACGAGCAGCTGTTCATTAACTTTTAATAAGATCTATTCAAGAGCTGGGGAATACAAGCCCAGCTGTGAAGAGACGGGACTTTTGGCTTTGCTGCCATCTAGCAGAAGGTAGACGGTCTGACACCCATCCACCCACCAGGACAAAGAAGCAAAAGGGATTCTTGAGATTTATGGGGGATAAAGGGGATTTTGCCTGGAGTTTGAAAAGGCCATTCTGGACTAAGACCTCTGCAGTTTACTAAGTAACTGCTAAGTGGTGGCTTGGTTGTGGAAGAGCGGTTGATAGGCTGCTATTCCTTCCTTCTTGCGTTTACTTTCTTTAATAGGAAAACTCTCCTTCAAGTGCAGAACAAGAACTCGCTCACATCACACGGAGAAGCGAACAGGGCATCATTGCCTCCTTGGTGCCATTACGGTGAAGGGGATATGGGGCCAAAGATAAAAAGACTGAAAGGTTTGACTTTAGTTTAGGTCCTTAGTCTTTTCAGCAAGAGGCCCAGCACCAGGCGTGTGGAACACAGACCATAGTCTTCACAGGGCACTTTAAAGAGCTGCCTGGTTGCATTGGGTCCATGAGTCGCTCATGCCACTTCACACTACCTTCCCCATCCACCCCCCCCTTTTTTTATTTTCTTTTAGCAGTAGAGAGATAGTGGAACTTTTGTGCATTCCTACTTTGGATGAGATGACCAATACCATAATACTGGAGTCCTTTGAAGCTGGTCCTTAGAGGCTGCCCTTCCCTTACATTTCATTCCCATGTGATTGGTTCCAGAACTTCTACAGATTCTCTCCTGCTACCAGTCTAGCTCGGAGAGGAAATCTGAGTCCACCAGCTTTTTTCCTGTGGCTCCCAGGGACTGGATTCCTGGGGAGAGGACAGCCCTCCTTTTGTGTACAGAGCACATTCAATAATAATTAATAATAATAATCTACTTGGTCTAGGTTTAGTCAGGCTCATGTTAACAAACTTTAGCTTCTAAAGCATTTCTAGCAAGTCATTAAGTCATTCTCAGTTTATACTGCTTTCTTATTTGAATGATCTTGAGCAAAGCTAAGTTACATTGTGATCATGTTAAGGTTCTAAATTAGTTTCCTTTCCTGTAATTATTAATCCTCCAGCTTCCTCTTTCTTACAATCTCATTTTCTCCTGCAGTGCATTGTGCTTTCAGGGAGGTAGATAACTAGATCTTGCAGACAGTCATTTATGATCTGTGTTCATTAGTTCACGGCCAAAGGAAGCTAAGCAGACTCTACTCTGATTTTCCTTTCGTTCAGTGGAAAATGAACATTTATTATGGTTTTTGTTGCTGAGGAAAAATTCAATTGCTAACGTAATACAGGCCACAGGTTTGCAGAGAGAGACATGCTTCACATGTGTCCTCATGGGGAGAAAAAAACTGCTAAATATGAGTAGAAGTCATTGAAGTGTGCTTGTGAGGCTAGCAAAATTTATGAGAATGGCGCAATTATGACCAGAATAAGGATTAACCGGATCACTGAGAATGAAAGTGAAGCCTTAAAAGAAACTGAGGCAGGTTAAGATACAGAAGCGCATTTCTACCATCTAGCAACATACACCATTACTACTGAAAGTAAGTGCTCCTTCCTGCAGATCAGATTAGACAGACTTTTTAAAAGACAAATGAGAATTCTTGTTTCTATGTTTTTCTCTCAGGCTTCACAGTATGACGAAGGTAATTTGTCTGCGAGACATGTCATCCTGCAAAAAAAATAATCCCGCAAAAAAAAAAAATCTCGCAAAAAATAATCTCGCAAAAAAAATCCCACAAAAAAAAAATCTCGCAAAAAAAAAAAAATCTGCAAAAAATAATCCCCCCCAAAATAATCTCAAAAAAGATAATCCTGCAAAAAGAATTCCTGCAAAAAAAAATCTCACAAAAAATAATCCCGCAAAAGAATAATCCCACAAAACATAATCCCGCAAAAAATCCTGCAAAAAATAATCCTGCAAAAAAATCCCACATAAAAAAAGAAAATAATAATCTCACAAAAAAATTCTGCAAAAAAATCCCGCAGAAGATAATCCCGTGAAAAAAATTAATCCCTCAAAGAAATAATCCTGCAAATAATCCCGCAAAGAAAATCCGCAAAAAAAATTCCGTCATAAAATAATCTCCCAAACAATAATCCCCCAAAAAATCCCCCCCAAAAATCTCACAAGAAAAATAATCCTGCAAGAATAATAATCCAGAAAAAGTAATCCCACAAAAATCCCCCCAAAAATAATCTTGCAAGAAAAAGAATCCCGCAAGAATAGTTATCCCACAAAAAATCCTGAAAAAAAATCTCACAAAAAAAAAATCATAAAATAATCTCACAAAAAATAATCTCGCAAAAAAATCCCACAAAAAATAATACCGCAAAAAATAATCCTGCAAAAAAATTAATCCTGCAAAGAAATAATCCCGCAAAAAATAATCCTGCTAAAAATTATCCCCCCCCCAAGAAAATAATCCTGCAAAATAAAATCCTGCAAAAAAAATCCCCCCCCAAAATAATGACATTCGTCATTACCTGGGGCACTGGTGAGGGTGGATAGACATGACCATGTGCTAGGCCAGAGGACAGGAGCTGGGGAGAGGGGATGTCAAAGCCCACCAGCAATGGCCTGAAGGGCCACTCTGTAGAATTTTATTGCACTTTCTTCAGCTAGTTTTTCCGGCAAGTCCAGTAAATGAGCAGGGAAGGTTGTCTCCACTTCTAAGAGCAGCCCTGTAGAGGTGGCTCCCTCTAGCGCGACACGCGCTCTGATGGGACGCAGCCTCTTTTGACTTTCATGGGACTTGTGGCCTGTCAAGCAAGGTACCTTCACCAAAGGGCAAAGAATAAGGGTTTCCATGACTGAGATGGATACTGCAAAAGCATCTGTGTGCTGGCTCCATGCTTTTATGTCCCCCTAATTCACTGCTCTCTGATAGTTCCTCCATATGCTCTTGCAGTTGGGCTATGTCTGCTCCACAGATACAACCCCTTTCATCCTAGCAGAATTTCAAGGTTATCCTATGTATGTACCTAATTAATAAGGGAAACATGCATTTATCCATAGGTAAAATACACAGACTTAACCAAGAGAGAAAAAGGAGAAAATATTTTAAGCAATTAAAAAAAAATTTAAGCAATTAAAAAAAAAAAAGCTTCTAACAGATGTTGCCACTATAAACCAAGAAATTGTTTTAAATAAAAAATAAACTCAGAATTACATTTATAAATATGAGAATGTTTCATGCTACAAAAAAAAAAAATGCAGTGTTAAGCCATCCAAACACTACTACAGAAGTAGTACAATTACGATGTAATTTTATACAATCCTCATAACGTTTTGGAAGTGCATGTTTCACTCCAGGAGTGAAATGTAGGGAATATTTCTCTTCTCACCAAATCAAGACTGGTCGAATAAGGGAAAGTGTCTGTAATCCCAAGTGCCAGGTTATACTTTTCTGACTTGCTCTTTTCTCCAGAATTAAATCACTCCAGCCACAGTAGACATTTTTTGTGATAATTTACTTCAGGTTAGTTTAGCAATTTGACATGCCACATCACACCTCACCACAACCTCTTTAACTGTAGGATGGTATCAGTGATCCTTTGGGGATACTTTGGCTTAAATTAACTATTCAGGCCAGGATTTTCTTTCAGACATATACATCAGGCAATGGGACTCTCCTCCAGATCAGGTCCCCAGGATGCTTGTTGTATGCAGATACTAAGTACAGTTAATTAGACGAGAACACAGAGTCATGATTTTTCTTTTGTGAAATATGGCATTGCTCAGAAAAGATGAGTTTGTCCAGACAACAAAGAATTAGCTAATTCAGATCTACTGAAATCCAGTATCAGATGACTGATTCATGGGCTACTGTTAAATGACCAAAAGCAGTGATTAGCAACGTTCCCTAAACACCAGCTTTTCTATGATATCTGTGTTTATTTTATATATTTTGAAACATATTGCTTATTCTTTTTCACCTTTTGATGTGTTTTATTCATTCCATTTAATGTAATGTCTGTGCTTCACAGAGGAGGAAAGGAAAGTCTGTAATATTTTCACTCCCTCGTTTGCACCAACAGCTTTGCATGTGCAGCTAACTGAACAGGCAGTTTTGCTTCCAGCACTGATTTACAGGTTCAGCAGATGTCAGCTAGGCCTGTTCACGGAAGGATGCTCCAGGAAGTGCAATTTTTAAGCACGATGTTACCCCCACTGAGACTACTTATTCTGTTGTGTGACTGTTGATACTTACATGGAGGAAATGTCAAGAATTATTAATCAGAACTCTATCTCAAATTTAACAACAGCCAAAAGTCTTTAAAAAAAATACAGAGAGAATTTAAAATTTTTCAGAAAACATGAGGAATGACATTTCTGTCTGAGACGGAAGGCATGAGCAGAAATAGAAGTGATTGCCTGTGTCCCACTGCTGTGGAGATATATTTAGTCTCAGAGAATTTGTGGCCACCTTGACTCCTGCCTGGGTAAGACTACGGTAAACATGAGGAATGTTGAAAGAGACATGAAGATGATGACATTTACGTTGCTTTATCTGCTAGTTTGGAAACTGGAAAAAGGCTCTGAGTTCATAGCATGCATGGAATTTGCTTCTTGCAAAATAAAGTTGGAAGTACTCACTGCTCTTTGGTCCTCTGTAACATTAAGGAAAAGAGCGGGGATCTACATGACAGGGACTATCCCGGGTGGCAGCAGCAGCATTTGACCCCGTACAATGTCTTGGCACAGCCAGGATCTTTGATGTTCCCCAAGACTGAAGGCTCTGTCAGGTTAGGAGCTGTTAGATTTTTGTAAAGATGGAGCAGTTCAGTGCCTTGACAGCGGTTGGAAACAGCCTATTCCGCAGAGCAGATACGCAGTGTGCAGGGGATGCTCTGCCTCATGGCCCATATGCTCAAGAAATAAAGGTAGATGCCTCTAATGGGGAGACATAAAGGCAGGCGCTGGCAAATTGGTTGCACATAGGGGCCTGTTTCATTCCTGCAGCTGAGCTCATGCATCAACAGTGCTGATTTTCCTGGAGCAGGTAGTGGTCAACAGATTCATGGGGCAGTGATGGTGCTCACCACAACCCCAGGCCAAGGGTTCTGTCTTTCGCAGGGTTCTTCTACAGCCCCGCTCAGCAGGGCCGCACATCACACAGAGATGTAAAGACATTTTGGTTTCAGTATTCCTTACCAGAACCCATAACCAGGACTCATAAGCATATTTGGATCTCGAATGCAGCATGACAAATCATGAGAACTCATTTAGTACTTTTTTTTTTTCATAGCATGCTCTTCAAATACGACACCCTTGGTGTGGATATTAATGAGATTTTCCTGGCCTCAGCAAACAGCATTCTGAGCATGCAGGTGATGTGTTCACAGCAATTTGTTGTTGCTAAGCAGACACGTTGCACATGAGCTGAACCATTTTCAGTGTGTAATGGTTTCCAGCCCAGATGTGCATTTCAGTGGTTTAAATTCAGAGGTTATGAGCATGTAGCTACTGTAATCATAACAGGCTCTAGGACCAAAATATTAATGGGACAGAATGCCACTGAGATAAACGCAGTGATAAAAAATGTGCCATGGCAAAACTCTATTGCAGACAATCTAAAATGTCATGCACTAAAACACCTTGACCTAACTTGAGTATTTTCCTTAGGCATTATTTTTTCCAGCATCTCCAGATACACTCATTGTCCTGAGTTTGCTTATAAAACTCCTTGTCTCCTCTTTGGCCTTACCTTTCCTCCAGAAGCACAAAGTTAACTCCTGTTTGCTTCATTTCCTTAGCTGTAGTGGGCTGATTTCATTCCCGATGCAACGCCATTAACTTCAGCAGAGTTTCACCAAGGATTAGCCTGCTCTGTCCACCAGTCCTTAAGAGAAAAGCAGTGCATTTATTTGGCTATAACAGACGTAATCCACAAACAGCCTCAGTAGGATTTTTCCTTACCTTGAGATCCACTGCCCTCATAGTCTAAAAACGGCATGGATCGACTTTGGCACTCACAGATGCTTAAACACCCTCAGTGCGGTGTAAGAAATAGCCTCACAAATTGAAAGCCTCAGAAAGGCAAAGATCAAAGCAAGTCCCTTTTAGAATTTTTGCTCTTGGAGCAATGAACTCGTTTCCTGTAGTTTCTCATAATGGCAATTCTGATGCCTTTCAAGTGAATTTTAATCCAGGTCCCAAGTGGGATTATTTTTTGCTCTATGGCACGATGGATGTCCTATATGAGTGACTCATCCCCCCATCTCCTGGAATTGTGTCACTGCGCAATAGGAAATTCATTCAAAAAAAATCTCTCCCTGAACAACAAATCAAAAAGGTACCACTGAATTACAACTCATAAACAGGAGATGATTGTGGCAATGCTGAATGGAAAAGCCATTGGATGGAGAGATTAAATATGGTCCTGTTGTTTTACGCATAGATATATCAATATTTTACTCATGGTATAACTGTAATATCTAGAGAGCAAGCACAAAAAGATTTGACTCTCAGACAGAAATCACAAATGTATATGGATTTATGGCTCTCTGCTGACATCATCATCTAAACTAGCAAGATTTATTTTGAAATGCCATTAATATCAATGAATATCAAAAAAAAAAAAGGAAATAAAAATTATGTTTACTGTTCTTTATTTATGCAAACTGAACCATACTGAAACAAGGACTTTAAAATGAGGTTTCTGAAAGCAAATTGACACAAGTTCATTTGATTCCTTTAAAAGTAGATACTTTTAATACAGTGAAAAGTGGATACTTTTAGCTATATGCCTGGCATATAAATGTTCTTCTGAAGAAAACACTGTGAGGGACAGCCCTCTGTTAGCAGAGGCACAGAACTGAACCAGTTATTTTCCTCTCTAATTTTAAGACGAATCCTCAATTTCTCCTTTTAAGGAACTTCTCCAAGGAGGGTAATTCCTGTCTAGCCCTTCCTTCTCTCCTTCCATCCCTTCCAGGAACTTCTCTGTATTTTGTCTTGATCAGTATTGCTGATTTCTAAATGCTAACATGGCTTGTGCCTTAGCAAGAAAGCAAGAAGTAAGAACTCATCCCTATAGAAGTAGCACAGTTATATATCCATTTTAGTTCCCAGCTCAAAGGCCATGAACAAGACATGGGAGACGAACTTTCGCACTGCCCAAACATGCCAGTGCAGGGTGGGCACTTCTTGAGCAAATTTCTTCTGGGAACAAGATGGACTTGGATAAGGGAAGGAGGGTGTTGTGCCTTATGGGCTATCCCTGAAGAGTTGCATCACCTTCCAGGCAGCACGTTTATAGATTTGCCTCAAGTTGGAACATCTTTCCCATTTGAAGGAACTAACTGGGGATTCCAGATACATTTTCAAGGTGCTGTAAATAGTCTGTTTTACTGGTGAGCTGACCTAAATCAGCTTGAAAGGACAGGAAGGGCATCAAATTCCCTTCATAAGACACAATTTCCTTCAGAATGGAGACTGGGTACCCTTGGCTGTGATTATGCAGGTATTCACACTTCTGCTGTGCCCAATAAGCCCATCAGTATCAGAGTACCAGAGGTTATATTTGTATTTCTGATGATTCTGATAAGCTACTCAGGTGAAAAATCCCATCAATACCAGCAAATGCTTACCCTACTCTGAAGCTGTTGGTTGTAAGGGCACCTTAGCCAGGCAAAAACAAACAAGCAAAAAAACCCCCAAACAGGCTAATGGCTTTGACTAATCCTCTCAGCCAGGCTCCCCTTAGCCAGGGAGAGGCCCAAGACAAGATATGTCTCTTTCCCTCTTAATTACAGGGTTTACTCTTCAGTTAAAGTCCAAAACACTAGTAATTAGAGTACAGAAACGCCGGTAGGTAAAAGGAAACATGCACTCAGCTTACAAGGTGACATGTTAAAACTGCTTTAAGCCTGTACATCATCTCTTTCTCATTTAAGTGGGTGCAGTTAATCACCTTGTCTTATTATTATGCTGTTGGATTAAACAGAGCCATTTAAACCTTCTTCTTTATTTGGAAATCTACTTTGGCATAATAGAAGCTAATTTCCTTTGGAAAAAAATATGATCAAGTGTTGTAACCATATGCATATGGCTCTGAGAAGGTCTTCCAAAATTAAGCAGGTTTTAGCCTTTCAGTTGACGATCTAAAGTTGAATCATGCTGAAACTGTTGCCTGTTGCATTCCCCTCTTTTTCTTTAGCAAATCCAGTTGTCGGGGCGCTGAGCACATCCCCTTCTAGGAGCTTAGCTGGGTAAGTGAAGGGATGGCAAGGTCATCTCATGGCAGCAAGGAAAGCAGCAGTGAGGGTTGCGTTTCCAAGCCCTTGGGAGCCGCTTTCCCAAGCTAGAGATGGTGCTTGACCAAGGGCTACGATGCTGAGCGCAGGCAACCGCAGAGCATAGACTGCGAAAAAAACAGGTGGGAGACACATGAGTCGGGCTGGTTTGTCTCAGGCTGCCCACAACTTGTCAAATGAGAGACTTTTCCGGGAAATGTGGATCCAAGGTCTTTTTCCCACATAACCTCGGGAGCTGTGTAAGCATTCTCCGTGGTGCCTCAAAACCTAAAAGAATTCAGGTCCGTATCTGGCATGAAGCCTCCCAGTCCATGCCGCAGTCCATGCAGATGCGTTGCTGTAGAAGATCTGGGAACTGGCCCTGTCCTTCTGTTTGCTTTAATCCATTCAGTCATTTTAACTACTTCTCTATCATGCTCAAAATGCTGTCCCTTCTTTTGCCTCGGACCTTGGAGAGGTCTCTGCCTGATAATCTGCTGTCCACTGGAGGCTGAATCCAACACTGTATTTTCTTGTATCTCTGTGCAGGCACAGCGTTTAAATAGATAGACCTACAGGGAAACATTTGGGACTGATTCCTGCCTCCTGTCATTTAATCTTCCCCCCCCCCAAAAAAAAAAAAAAATATCCAAGCAAAATCCCTCTCAGAATAACAGGGGAAATAAGTATGACCTGATTTTGCATTGAATTACAAAATTCACATTTTTCCATCCAAAATCATCACCCAGACCAATATCCTCTGGGCCTTGACAGTCTCAAGAGGTTAACAAACCTCTGGGATTCATTTTATTCTCCTTAATTTACCTCTCCCTGTCTTGAGAAAGGGAGGCTACAGGCATGTTGCTGAGAGCAGATGGCAGGGCCTTGGCTGAGGAAAAGGCTGATGGGTCTGTGCTTTCCTGCCCCTTGGTACCTACCAGAGAGAGCAGCTCGCTGGGGTCATGCAAGACATTGCAGCTTGCAGGAGCTTAGGGAAATGTCTGGAGAGACGTCTTAGCTGCGGGAGGAGGGAGGCTGGCGCCTGGGTGAACCCCTGTGTCCTTGGGGGGACCGTGGAGCTCGGTAGGCACCGCACTGTTATCTGATTAAAGTCTGATTAAAGCCAGGATCGCTGGCCACCTCCGAAACGCTCCTTCTTCTTTAACTGCATATACTGGGAAGGCTGAAAAAGCTTGTGCTTTCTCATCCTCTTAAAATAATCTTCCATCTAATACATTTTAAAGTATTTTTGTAAACGTCTTGCAGATGTAATGGACTCTGATCTATGTGATTTCAGGCTCACACGTGCAAAGAGGAATCTTGCATTAGAAATAAATGGCACATAATGGACAGACGGCAAGATAAGGTCACCCCCAAGAGCATCAGTCTTCCACTGCAGTAACGCAAGGGCAGATTTTGATTTTACCCCAGGCTGGCAGTTACTGGCATATCCTCAGGCAATGCAACATCCCAGGGGAGGCTGAGCAGCAGAGCCCTACATCGCCCTCAGATGAGCGAGGTCGGCTTGGTGGGGCTGCCCCATCCCTCTCCCCGGACACTCGTCCCCGCATCTCCCTTTCCTCCAGCCCGTCACCCCCATGAGTCACAGCCTTAGCGCTGGAGAGACAAAGCGATATTCCTGGTCAATCACCTGCTCTGGTTTCACAGAAGTCCAGCGCTGATTTGCTCAATGTCCTGCCATAGATTAGGAGCAGAGTTCAGCCCAGAACCAGGAGACGGATCCTCCTCCCCTTCATGCCAAAAGACATCGAGATCAAGGCCACTGCAAGCTGCTTGTTTAAAGCAAGGAAGGGAGCTCAAACATGCTTTTAGCATCAGCTGTCCCCAGCTATTGAAGATTTTAAAGGGCTTCTGATTTATTGAATCACATATTAGCTGGCTACCAGTGAGATTTTTCTTAGCATTATTCCACTAAAAGGTGGGAACTGACAAGCCAAACAAGGGAGATGCCTTCTTCTGGACAATTTATTATTGCAGAGTAAAATCCTTATATCTGCACCTTGTTGCATTGGCCTTAAATGGTTTCCCTTCTCCTTCCAAAATATTAAACCTGTTCCAAATAATACACTTTTTTGGCTAGTGTTACATATACTTCACATACACTGCAGATCTGTTTGATTTTCCCTGATCGATATTACTAATGCACCAGCGCTAGGGATAAGTCTGCAAACTGCAGGACAGCCTCTGACAGCTGTCATTTTATAGAATAAGAAAGTGACAGTCTAAGCAATAAGCTCCATGCTTCCCTCCCACCACATTTGAAACATTATCCAATGAATTAAGCTGCTGCCGCATCCTGGATGAAAAATATCCAGACAGGTATCAAGGAGTGTAAAATCTGATGTCTCATATTGTCCCACAAAGTGGAAACGAGAGCTTTATTTATTTGGAAAAAGGAGGAATCTCGAGTTCCCAGTGAGGCACATGGTGCTTTTTCCTTCCCTGGGAGGCCCTGTGATACCAGGCTTGGAAGTCATGGCTCTCTGCAAACCAGCAATGTCGCCTTTGGCCCGCTCGTCATCAAGCTGTCATGCCCTCCTAGGGGAGCAGGGAAAGGCCTTGGGCTTGTGGAGCCGAAGCCAGTGCTGAACGAAGTCATTGGGACTCATTTCATCGCGTCAGGAGGCCTTGGATAAAGCACTCGAGAAATAGCCGAATGTATTTATAGCACATAGCTACATTTGGAAAGACTCTGCGCACTAACGCTTACTGCCCATGTCCTCCCTTCAGAGGGCTCCGGCCGCCATGGTTTAATTTGTCTCACCTGTGTCCAAAACCTTTCTTTTCTCTCCTTTGCTTTAGTAGAAACCCCGAGCTACCAAACTTTGAGTTATTATGCAGACCATGAAGCAGTCAGGACCGTGGTGTCTGGTGCGACCCGTGCCCCTGCAGTCAGTCCTATCTCTTTTTTTCCCCCAAGACCTGTCTCTGTTAAACTTTCCCCCATGGCACAGTGCTGTGAGGGGCGGCTTTTACGGCTCTGCTCGCCTTAGTCCATGAGGCAGTTGCCTTTCCGCTTTACGCAGCTGAGGGCTGTTTAGGCTTCGGGCTGCACAGAGGTTTACGGCTGCCCGCGGATCAAAGCCCGGGTTGCTGGCAGCGCTCGACATGGGGATATTATTTTTGTCTCCCAGCTGGTTTTGGGTTGCCCCCCAGCCTGCAGACTGCTAAGTCTTTCATCCCTAACGCCACTGCTTTTAATTTGCCCTATTTATGGAGAGAACTAAATCAGAGGAAGTTTAATGTCCCCCCTCTAATTATTCTTCAAAAGGAAAGTTAAAAGTGCACCAGGGAAGATGAGACTTGCAAGAAGCTACAGCCCTGGTCTTTCATGTGAAAACTACAGTCATGTTCCTTCTGGTGGAACTGGAACAGGTTGAGGGTTTATTAGTGGTCCTCATATCGTATTTAATCTCATTAAAACTATCTACCCTCTTTCATTTGAAATGGAAAGTTAGCATTGGTGAAATTCAAGTCAAAAAAAAAAAAAAAAAAAAAGACAAGAAAAAAAAAACACACGGTATTGAATGAAGTGTGGAGCTTTCTGCTGAGGAGTTACTTTTGAGGGACTCCAATAGTTGCAACTCACACATTTCACAGCCATTTGTTCATGGTGCAAGACATTCATTCACATCTCTCCAACCATGGCGGGAAGGGGGTAATATTGCCCTTGCTGAAATCAATAGTGAAACTATCGCTGATTTTAATGGAAACAAATTGTGTCTGGTGTGCGCGTGATTCAAATCCAGCCAATTAAAAGTTTTATTTAGGTGCTGTTTCCCCGACCCGATGGCTGTCATGATGTTCATGGCTATTAACACCCGCACAGCTCAGGGGAGCTGCAATCAGGCTCCTCTGCCGCTCGGCACTCACGGCCGCGGCGCAGCGATCCCATCCCCAGGCGTCCCGCTGTGCAGAGCCCCGTGCGCCAGCGCGGTGCCCTGGCCTACGCGCAAGGTGTCTTTTTTCTATTTTTTCTTTCTTTTTTTTTAAGAATGGTCAGTGACTAATAAACGCACTCCTGCCTCAGCGTCCAAAGTGCCGCGACCGGCAGTCATTGCTGCCATCCTGTGGAGAGCTGGGGCACGGGGAGGGCTCTGGTGCCATGGGGTGCCCGTTGTTGTGGGGCAGGTGCCCATGGCGGTGAGATAGGTCCCCATGGTGCTGGGCAGACGCCCGTTGTTGTGCGGCAGGTGCCCATGGTGGCAAGACCAGTCCCCATAGCAGTGGGATCAGCCCCCACGGTGGGGCAGGCCGGTCTGCCCTGCTGCCTTCCTAGGGCTGCCCTGAGGCAGGGCCCGGGCCCGGGGCTGGCCTCTAGGTACCACTGGTGAAAAACCTCTACTGACAGCGGGCAACGTGCGTTTTCTTTTCTTTGGACAAACAAACCAACAAGTGAACAAACCACCCCCGACGCTGACTGGTACCAGCGGCTCACAGGTCTCTGGCACAGTGGGTGAAGCCAGCAGCGCCCCAGTGCTGCCCGTGCAGCACGTGACGGGGAAGGGACCCACAGAGCCTCAGTCTCACGGGCAGCGCGGGTCGGCGCTGCTACCCCCAGCTTCACCTTACCCGAGAGCCGAGGTTGTGCCACCCCGGGGAGGCCCTCAGGCAGCTGTAGAGCCACCCACGAAGCCACGCGCTCCCCGAGCAGACCCAGCTCCACATCCGTACAGCCCAACAGAGCCCCCAGCCCAGCGCAGCCCCAGGCAGGGCTGCTGCGGTCCCGGGGGCAGAACCTGGGAGCACACGACACTGTGCCCGCTAAGAGACAGTTTGTGTTGCCTGCATCACTGCGATGGCATGAGGCTGTTCAAGCCGAGTAAAATAGGTAAATGTGGAAGCGCTGACGTATCTGCAGTCCTCAGTGCTCTGATATAGCGAGCTGGATGGATGCTTAATGCTAGTATTTCTTTCAAAGGAAACTCTCCTGCCTATACAGAAAGAAAAGAAAGGTCTCAGACTTCTTTTTAATTTCATTTTTATTCAATAAAAGTTAATATTTTTGCTAAAAGACAGTATTAGAAAAAATTCAACCCAACAGTGTGATTGGAGTAAAGTTATATGCAAACAACTAAAAAGAGAGCTACAGAGCAGAAAAAAAGCAGGATGTCTAAAAACAGTTACAAGCAGCAATAAAATTAATATCTATATTAAACTAGCAGTGCAAAGATACAAACTGGAAGCAGCTTTACATTAAAAATACAGCTTTTTAAATACAGAAATAGCACCAATTTACAAAAGATAATCAGAAATGTAAACGTGGCAGGTAGATTCAAGTATAAGTTATACACTCAGCCTCCTCAACACCTGTCTCGGAGCAGGAAGGTTTCACAAACGCTGCAGAACATCACGGGTAGGCACTTCTCCTCAGCGCAACTGCAAACCCCGCATTTCCAGAACGGTTTTGCAGACGGATTAGCTCACTTAGCTTTCAGTGAAGGTAGAGATGGGAACGCAAAGGCTTCCCTCCTTGCGAGCCGCCCCCTCCCCGCCACAGCAGGGCCAGCAGCTCAAGCGCTGCTCAGGGAGAGGCTGACACTGACAGGCACCACCGATGGGTAACCCCCCTCCTTACGAGTGTCCCCTCGCTGTCCCGACCACCGTGTCCCATGTGAGGGTGCAGATCCTCACGCACCTCGGTGTCCCTGAGAGCAGACCTGCGCTCTGTACAGAAACACAAACCTGGAGGAGAAAACTGCAACTTGCAGATGTATTTTCAGTCCCTGCATTTTCAAGTATAGTTAGGTTAGATACGGAAGAGAATCACTCAGCTGACAAAGCACAAGTTTTTGCAATAAGGTCTTAACTTAGAGTCGTCACTTAGTTCAGCTGCTTCTCTCTCCTCCCGCTTATACTTCACCCCAACCTGCCCATCCTCAGGGGAAGAGAGGAAAGGGTTTGAGACGGCAGCTGCAAGGTAGAACCTCAGCAGTCCATTCCTGCCCGGAGCGGGGCTGGCAGCGGCTGTCGGCAGCGCCATGCCCATCATTTCCCTTTCTGAAGGGAAATTTTGAAATTTTGAAAACAAGAAAAACCTGTTTTCAAGGGGGTCTACGAGAAGAAACGATTCAGAAGCAGTAATGGTAAACTTGCACAACTGTAGTGTATACTTCTTTTTCTTCCTATTTAATTAAAACATGTCTTTAAGCTTAGCAGTCTGGAGATTGCTCTTTACTGCTCCTGAATTTCCCTATGATAATTCTGCTGCAGAGATTTTCTTTCAAGGAGGACTAACCCACCCTCTTTGTAAGGCTGTTATTGGTCTATTCTAACATAAGGCCACATTACTCAAGCTCTCAGTTCCACTAAAATTCTTTCTTAATTTTCATAATACATTTTCATAGTACAATTCATTATAAAAATAAAAAACCCTCATCAAACTCCCAACCCCAATGTCCTAGCCTCTCAAGACCAAGGAGCAGCACATCAGACTACCCTTTGAAAACCAGTACCAGTCCATACGAAGTTCTTGCCAACTAGGCAAGAAGTGTCCCTGTCTGCTAAAAATCACATCATCAACGGCAAAAGTTTTTTCATTCCTTTTTCTTTTTCCCTTTTTAACAAAGGGGACTGAAAAAATGCAGCTGAAGTCTGCTACACCAGTGAAAACATATCCAAGGTCAGCATTAACCCTTAATATTATATCCTAAAATATCAAGAACTCCATCCATTATTTAAGGATTTTCAAAGCTAGATGTTACATATCCCTTCCTTCCTCCTAGTTCTCTCACTAGGAACACAGACCATTTTATCCCACAGTCCCTGAACTTGGGGCACCCGTTCTTCTCAGATGCTTCTCTCTGTTCAGAGAGGTAAACATCTAAACAGCAAGACCTCTCACTTCCCACTATTTGCAAGATGGTAAAAATCCCTATAGATGAACAGTTAGGCACGTAAGTAGACCACTAAAAATTTAACCTAAGTTAATGACTAATCAGTACTCTTTGGCCATAAAATCTAGACTATATATTTAATGGGAGATAAAACCTTGGATTGCCATTCTCAAATTACTTTGTCAAACTTATTTAGGAATCGGGTTTGGGATTTTTCTTTTACATTTAACTTGTACTTTTTGCTCAGAATAAGAGAAACAAACAAGGACTATTACAGTTCATCAATACAACTATAAAAATGTTAAAATTCACAGTTATTTTGGTCTTAATATTTTTCACATGTATACATTCAATCATACTGTGTTATTAAGTTATTAGTAGGTTTTCAAAACCACAAGTGCTGGGCAAATAGTACAATAACAGACTGACATTCAAGTAATCATAGCCTGAGAAAATCTGTTATTCCGAAGCTGCAAAAAACATTTTTTTGTTCTAAATTCCACTCCAACGTACAAAATAAATAGCAAGAGGCTGCACTGCTGAGGCAGGATTTGACAGATTGGAACCAAGGAAGTGGTTGGAAGTATCATTTTCACTCAGGGTTACTCAGAATTTACTCAGGGGAAGTAGAATAAAAAAAAAGATGCTCACCCAGATAAGTGCTTGAGAGCTCACTTACAAACATGAATAAAGAACCTATACGGCCTGCAAGGAAATGCTGTTTGCATCTCCCCACAGCTTTCCAATTTGAAATCACAAATGCAATTTGATGCTCACAAGGCTGTGCAAAGGACAGCACTTGAATTCAAATTAGTACTGAAGGAACAACTAAGTAAAAGGTATTCAGTGGCAAGGATGACCTGTGAAACAGAAGGTTAACAGAACTAGTGGGTGAATAGATAGCAGGGAAACATGCCAAAATAGATGTCATTTTAAAATGCTCCTCTTGTTTGGTAACAACTGGCTTGTTCTTCTTTTAACAGATACAGAGTCCTAGGACAATCTGCCCAGCCCTTGCAATGAATGGAGTTAGTCAGTGCTGGCAGTAGAGATTTCTAGTCTCCTCTGCACAGAGCTGGCATTTCTGGTCTGGATGCCTTCACTTTTTTTCCATGCAATGGGGTCTCCAAGGCTCCCAGGAGTTTTGAAAAAGGCCTCATGATGTGCAGGACGAATGCTCTTGGGAGTGAGGGGAGCTGTCAAAGGCTGTTGGGAAAAAAAAAAAAAAGTAATTTAGCAGCATTCTGTCAAAGCCTATGTGCAAGCACACAAATGGAACAGAGTTTGTAGCCATTGAGCCCTTTACCCTGCCACACAGAGGAACCCATGTCACACAATGTGTTCAGAAGCTTCACATGAAGCGACACAGGTTCTGCCCTACTTTTTGTTTTCAGGTTGTATCTCAGGTTGTAAGGCAATTCTGTCCTTTAAAAGTGCTGTTTCCCCTCCTGGACATTTTACTCATTTTGATTATTTGTTAGCATCAAAACAGGTCTAAGAAAGACTCCTACACCCAAACCACTTCTGCTTTAAGAGACACTCTATTGTAACCTCTAACAAACTGCAACCAGGTTGGCTGCCATTAAGCCTATATTGAGCCTATATTACAACTTTTTTCTAAAGTTTGGAATGTATAAATATAAAACACTCACAAACTGATCTCCTTGTAATTGCATTAGACAACAGTAAAAAAAAAAAAAAATCAGAAACTTTAAAATTTGAACTCAGTGATAAAATGGTCCTGCAAGTGACAGGATAGTTTCATATCATTCATTGTACACCAGATAAATTGATCCTTCTCCACTTTTGAATTTCTTTTGCCATTTATTTTACCCCATGTCCCAAATTTATGAGAACATCTGTATTAAAAGATCAACAAAACACCAAAATCTGCACTTTCTCCCAGTTCCAGTCTCATGTTGCTATAAAAAGTTCCATTTTTAGCAAACAGGGAGCAAAGCAGGGATTCAGTCACCTGCACACTACTGTCTACAACAATTTTTCAGTCAGCTGACTCCTGAATTATAACAAATAATCATCTTGACCATCTGTTTCTGTAGCTACTGCATAACAATTTTCTAATGGAAATATATTACTGGGGAAAAAATGGTTCAGATTTCTAGGAGAAAAAAGCTACAACTCTTTTTTTCCCCCTCTATTCCAATAAGATTTTAAAATGATTTTAAAATGCACCACTGTGTTGCTCCGTGCCAAGTATGTTCTTCACTGTGCTATGTTTCTAATGCTGCTGCAAGTGTTCCCATCCATACAGATGGGCATGAAAACTAAGGAGAAGACATGAGCCCCCAGCCTGTCACACTGATACAAAGCCAGGCGTCGTCTCCGCCAGCTTCCGCCGGCCTCACTGCCTCAGCACCATTATCTTCCTGTCGTTCCACGACCTTTTTTTCTTTCCTTACCTGCTGCAGTTTCAGGAAGGTCACAGGATGCCCCATATACACGGGGGAGTCCAGTTTAACAGCGCTGCCAGCCCTGGCTAGCACAGGACTCAGGTGCACAGGGGGTTGAGCTGGTTGCTGGGGGTCTGGAGGTGACTGTGAGGCCTTTGGAGGCACCACTGCCGTGGGGCCGATGAAAACGGGCGCTGCGGATGCCAGGCCAGACACACCGAGGTTCAGGGACGCGGCAGTTGGGAAGGAACTATCAGGAACTGGGGAAAGAGGGCTGGGAATTGCAGGAGAGCAGACGAGCGGGAAGGAAGCCAAGGCTGCTGACGGCACCACGACACAGGGGACGCTCAGAGAAGGTAAGTGGCTTGCAGCCAGGCCAACAGCACCAGGGGCTTGGTTTGCAGAGAACAGGAAATTAAGACTGCTTAATCCTAAACCAAAGAGAGAGAAAAAACGAGGCATTAATACAGTGGACAAATTGGAATTACGCTATTGCAACTTCTTCTAGAACAGGAGAGATGACAACAAAAAAGGTTGCCCAGGAAGAAGCAAAACTGTGCTGGGTGAAAAGCAGTGTTTGCTTTTGATCTTCCTTCCTCTCCTCACCTACCTGCTCTCCTCACCTACTTCCTCTCCTCACCTACCTGCATCTCCTGCCCTGCTGCCAGGTCAATATCTCTGCACGCATTTACTTTGTCCCTATTAAGTACCAATCAACCCTTGATGGGCTATGCTTATGAACTTCATTTTAGCTAAACAAACACTTCTTTTATTAACAGGAATTGCATGCTCTCAGCTATATGAAAACATACACTTGGCTTTAAAGTGAAAAAAAAAAACAAACAAGAAAAACCCTGAAGAAACATACCCCATAGACACACAGTTTCCTCAGTAGAAATACTAGCATCTCTACCTAGAGGTTCACTGGTTCCCAGTTTATCTGACCTTCCAGCACACCAAGATAAACTTTTTCAAACTGAGAGTCTCCATCCCTTAAGCTGCTTCACATAATTGAAATCCCATAAACCCCACTTAGCTTCAGCTGACTCTGTGCCATAAGGGAACCAAAGGCTAAAGCAGCAGCCATGAGAATCTGCAGCACATACTCTATTCCCACAAAAACAACCTTCCACTTCACACAGATACGGTCACATAAAAGAGTGGACATAAAATCCTTTGGGAGCACTTGGAGTTGCTTCCCCCCAACCCCACTGGGTCTGCCAGCAGGTTCGTCTACAATCCCTCGCCCTGGTTTCTCTCCCATTACCCAGGTATTAGGAAAAGCAGCGAGCTCATAGCTAACCCTAGGTCTAGGGCAGCTAACCCTACCCTCGCTCCTGCCAGGAGCGCTGTTACACCCCTCCGGCTGCCTGACACAGCAGCACTACATCCTGCTTTCTAATACCAGAAGCATGCCCTTTCTGCTGAGTGACACCACGGAGGTAGCAATGAGGGGCACATACTTCTTTTCATAGAATCATAGAATGCCTAAGGTTGGAAGGGACCTCTAGAGGTCATCTAGTCCAACCCCCCTGCACA
>JAWLRI010000039.1:4759171-4773129 GCA_034781795.1 Crypturellus tataupa
AAGCGGGTCTTGAAGATCTCCAGAGAAGGAGACTCCACAACCTCTTTGGGCAGCCTGTTCCAGTGCTCTGTCACCCTAACTGTCAAAAAATTTTTCCTTAAGTTCCTGTGGAACTTTTGGTGTTTAAGTTTGTGGCCATTTCCTCTTGTTCCTCTTGTCCTCTTGTTGTTGTTTTCAAACAACTGTTTCCTCAAAAACCTGCAGGCAGGTTACGCTAGGGCACAGAGTTACAGGCTGCAGTACTGTGGTATATTCTGATGCCAAAATGCTAAACTTTGTCCTTGAATTCCCCAAGCCCTTATATGAAATATGGGTAACACTTCACACTTTGCAGGGCTGATTCCGGTCTCTTTCCCCAGAAAGAGACTTTCGTTTTTTTTATTTCTGCCTCTTCCAAAATAGCAGAGAATCAGAAACACACTGATACTAAAAGGGGCAGAACATGCAACACAGACACATGAAAACTAGATTATTCAGCCTTATCTGGTACCTCAAAAAATGTTGTATTTTCAGAAGACAACAGTTCAACTGGAGTCAGGAGAACTAAGGAATATTAAACTACTGCTGAGACTTGCTGACACTTTTTGTAATGTCCTCAAATACAGCCTTATGGACCATACTGGGCTAAATATGTGCTTACAGGCCTATGTGTAGGTGTTCCTGTTTAAGCAGCTCAGTAAACAGATGCAGAAGACCCAAGGCCCTCTAGATTTGATAGCTGTCCTTACCAGCAGTAGGTTGAACATAGAGATACTGTGGTGGGAAGGGTTGATTGGCATTTTCTTTACAGATGTGCTCTTTTCCTGGAGAGGGTTCACTGGGCTCTTTATTCTGAGATGCTTTTTCTTGCTCCTGAGGGTCTAAAGACTTAGTAGTCTCCTTGTCTTCAGACTCCGAAGCAGCAGGAGTTGTGAGGTCAAGATGAAAAGCTTCTAGATGTACAGCAGATGTAGAACCACTTCCTGGGGTAGATTCTGCCTCAGGTGACTCAAAGGGTTCCTAAGCAAAAGCATAAGAGGAAATGAGAAGCCCACATTTAAAAAACAAAGAATGATCCTCATCTAGAGTTGAGGGTGCACCTGTGCAAAGATGCAGCGCAAGAGCTGTGATTAGCAAGTCAGGGAGTTACAAGGCTTCTTTTGAGGGCCTCAAGAGCAATTTCAGTGATGCTTGAGCCTTGTTCCCAGGGCTGTAGTTCACTTTCAATACTTGGAAATATTAGATTTTTTTTAGAAATACCGGAGCTGGGGATTTTATTAATAAAAAGGCAAATCTCCTGTTTCAAATGGCTTACACTGGTATGAGCGTGAGCCTGACCCTGACCCCTGTTTCAGCAGATAAGAGAACTGTAGGCAAGATGCATTTAATCTCCACTACTAAGCTCTCTTGCACCCATCTACTGTGAGCAATACTAGGCTTAAGATGGAGGAACTTGGGCTGGAGAGTAGAGGGAAGGTACAAATGACATTCTCTGGAGCTCAGTGGACTAAGCAACGCTGCTGCTGCCTGGGAAAGACCCAGCTGAGAGGGGAAGATGAGGACGAATATTCACATTGGTCTCTTCCTCCTGGTAGGCTCTTCTGTTTAATAAACCCACCAAGATATTGATTCCAAAGAACAGCTGAGCATCACTTCACCACACAAAGCAATGAGAACCCATTTTTCCCTGGAAGTATAAAAACATCTTCCAGTCAATACCCACCCTTCCTGGCACAGCACCCTTGTGATTTCCTTAATATGTGAGAGACAGCATTTGTATCTGTAACAGAAACCTGCTTCAGAAAGCGCTAACTTGGGTGTAAGTTTCTCCTTTCACTCCTTTACCTTGGGTACTACAAGCGAGAGCGGGACCTTGCTCTGTTCCAGAGGCTGCTTTTTAGCAAGAGGCTCCTCGTTGTCCGCAGGGGCCGATGGGGATGGACACGGGTGGGAGCTGCGTTTCTGGGAGTGACCTGGAGCTTCAGCAGCCTGGGGTTTGTGTGGTGAGGCCCATTCCTTGGCACTCCGGTTCCCTGCATTTCCTGCAACAGCGTGGCTCTCCTTCAGGACACTTTCCTGGAGACCACCACACAGCATGAAAAGAGAGGAAGAGGGGAAGCACAGGAAAGGCTGGTTGGGGAGCAGGTTAGGTTTTCTATTTTCCATTTTGGAGGCTTCTGGAACAGGAGGCTGTAGAGCTTGGTTGCTGATGCCGTTTGGTAGTGAGAGGCCTGGCAAATCCGACTGAACCACAGGGAACAATGCGTGAGGAGGCAAAGGCTTAACGCAAAAATCAGAGTCCCCTGGAACTGGAAGAAGGGAAAGAGGCGAATTTATGCTTTGGTTCTTTCCTGAATTTAAGATTGTTTCTGTGGCACAAGCTTTATTCCTAAAGAAAAAAAAAAAGAAAGGAGAGGAGGAAAAGAAGTTTAGTCTAAAAGTAATCCCATGCATCATCTTTAAAATCAAATAGGTATACTCATGGCTGTTAAGTGTGGAAAATACCCAGTTAAAATCTACTAATTTTAAAGACTTTTCAGGGAGGGTGATTTTTTGTTATGTCAAATTACATAGAAGCAGCCTCACTGATTTTTTGGCAGAACTATGATTTAGTGTTTTCAGTTGCACTTGACTGGAGTAGAAAGGGGTAAGAGGGAGCTATAACTGGCATCCACAGATAAATTCAAATTGGATTAAGTGTGGAGACCCACTAATAAGATAGATGGCTCTTCCATAGGATGCTTTGTTCAACCCACCTAAATAACAGATCAAAGGAGACAGGGATGCTCAATATAAGCACATCTGAGATGAAAAACCACTACTGAAGCTAAAGGACAGTAGTTGTACAAGTACAGGTAGGTATAAACTGCCCATGAGTAAGTTGAAGTTGTGAAATAGGGGGAAAAAAGCTTTTAATTATCAAAGCAGCAAAGTTGGTCCACAATCTGACAGAATAGTCATGGGTACAAAAGAATGTGGAGGTGGATCAGTTTATAATCTTGATTTTTCTATATTAAAGCTTTAGTGCATGTTAGAATGAATTATCTACAGAAAAGAAATGCCATACTGAGACCTATCAGAATTAAAACAGCAATAATAGGACTCTGGTGTTTTTCTGTCTCACTCCCATCAACAGAATCTAGCATCAAACCAAACATGACAAACACCAAGCTGAAACTAGACAGGAGCTTTACAGGCCAACTTACCTAATATCTTCAATTTTCTGCCTACAGGCAGTAGTTAGATCTGCTATTTTGGAACAATATTCATCTGAGTTCACATTACAAGCTGAAACAATAAAGGAACATTCAATTAATTGCAGGCAACTTTACCAAATTGTCATTAAAAATAATGGATTGATTTTGTTATTCTGGTATATTTTTATAACATTCACTAATCACCTACAGCCAGAACTTGCAAGCTCAGCCCTCAGTTCTTCTGTAGGAAAGGATCTGTAATTGCTCTATCTCTGCTAAGAGCTCTCCATTGGATTGCTACAGAAAACTCCACTGTATTGGGGACCATGAAATAAAGGCAACTTTTCTGTCTAAAAAGTCCTTCTTTATCTATGGCAAATTTTAACAGAACAAATAGTATTACAGCTGCAGTTAGTTGAGAACAAAAACATTTATCAGAAAGATAAATGGCCCAGATTGATTTCATTTAAGTACTTGATTGAGGTATTCAAATTAGAAACCTCACTATGTGGGAAACACAGGCACCTCCCAATGCTAATTTACATATTTAATCAACCTGATTCTCCCAGCTAACAGCCTTAAGTTGGTGGCCTATCATTTGTGAAGACCCAGTAGGATACAGAAGAACATGTCACTGTGGTAGTTACCTTGCTTCCCTTGGTGTGGGCTGTTAGGCTCAGAAAGGAGCTTCTTTTTGGTCCCTTCACAAGGCTGTGCATCATTAAGTGAAGCGTGACAGGTGAACCTTTGCTTTCCACTAGCACAGGTCTGATATGGGGCACAGGCTTCCCTCTGTATCTCTGGTAGATGATCAGATGTTGGGCTATGTCCTCTTGGCTTCTCTGGAGGCACATAAATTTATACAAGTCATTTCGGGAACACAACTCATTTTCTAGGCTTCTTCTATGTCACTGAACTTGCACATGAGAGAAGTAGTAATCTCAAAGGCATCTCAAACTTCACAACATGGGGAAGGCCTAAGCTCTGTAAGCAGGGATATAAGATAAAGGCTTCCCTCTTTTCTACTCTCTGGCAGCCCTAAGCAGCATCTACACTCAGTGCGAGCATGCAAAAGGAAAGGGCACAAAGATGACATTAACAGAATCCTTTATTTTTGATCCTAGGACTAGCCTGCCCAATTAGAAAATACAGAACAAAAGGACTCTCCTTTGCACCGTCTTCTAGGCAAGAATCATCAGCTTAAAGATGCTCTCAACAATTCCCCTTTTCTTTACATGTAAATCTTCTGTATTAGGGCACATGTACAAGCAGTCCACAATCTCTCTCCCATAGCTCCAGTCTCTGAGCATATAGTCTAATAATGGCTAATTCTGAGCTGGCCAGCAATTAATAATCACAGGGCATGGGTACTGCAAACGGTGAATGCAGAGACATTCTTAACACATGGAAACCCACCCTTTTCAGTTTGGAAGGAAGTCTCAAAGCAAAGGAAAAGAGCAAGTTACCTCTCTTTCCTCTAAATTCCACAGGCCCAATCCACTTGAAGGCTGGTTTGCGCCCCCGCTCCTCTGTGACATGAACTTTCTTTATCAAGCCTAGACTGGTGAGAACATTGGCAATATCATACAGCCTTCGTACCTTCGCTAGTGAAAAAGAGGGACAGAAAGAGCCAAGATGGTCACATTTACAATGCATATTTACAAGACAGTTTAATTTCAGAATGTGTTGTTGATTTCACAGATGAAGGAAAAAGTTGAGACATGGACACTTCTCTTGGATTAATTTCTACATATCCAGCCACGCTCCCAGCTCCTTCAATATCTGCCTGCTAAACTACTCAGGCTTTAGCTAAACTCCCTCTTTTTAGGGATTTTTTGCATTACATGATCAGCTTGCCTAGGAAAGGCAGCAAGCCCCCTGAGGGGGGAAGACGAGCACCTGGATACAAGGGGCTCACAAGTTTGCACAGCTGATCACAAGAGGATCCACATCTCTGAAGTTCTGCATGAAGCACTCTTAGAAAAAAATGTGACTCCGGTGAATCACATGTTTGAACTGGATACTACACCAACAGATTGTTCAGCTGAACAACTCACTCCAGGATTCAGAGTAGAATTTTATGACTGAAGTGCTAGTATGTTATTTTAAAAAATCAGAATAGTGCCATCCAGATTTAAAAAATCTGGTGGGGGGAAAGCAGAATTTACAAATTTCTGCAGGAAAAAATATTCAAGTAAGGTACAAATTTCCAAAAGTTTTGAGAAATTCAGAAAGCTATAGAAAATAGTGTGTTAAAGTAAAAAAAAAAAAAAAAAAAAAAAAAATCAAATCACATTCCCCTGATTTTTTTTTTAATTCTGAAATTAAATATTGAAGGTATTTGTCAAACTGACCCGTTCTCACCCCAAGGTCAGTTTTCACAGCCTGGTATTTCCAATTAAAATAAACCATATTTCAGCTAAAGATTCCTGACCCCCTCTTGCTGTTACTTACTAGTGTCAGTGCAAACATGCCCTTTTTTTTTTTTTTACTCACTGATTGATTCCTGTCTCAACAGCCATCCTTACTTTTAAATTTGCTGTGGTCCACTGTATCCTGGCTTTCTTCTATCAGTATCTTTGCTGCGATGTCGAGAGTGACTATCTTGGTCTTGGAGACAAGGAACAGCATCACAAACTTTTGGCTCATAATCCGCAACGACTTGTCCTTTCTGCTGTTTGCAGATGCTGTGTTACAAATAATACCCAAGCCTCTTAGCATATGTCATCCAGCATAGCCAAAAAAGTGTTAAGTAGGTTTCTCATACATAAAAGGGGCAACGTATTTCCTTGGTAGAAAGCAGAAATTTTTTGATAGGCAGCAAATAACCGATAAAGCAGACAGAAATGTCTCTTCAAAAGGTAATAAAGAATAAAGCTTACAGAAATAGCATTTAGGAAGTCACATTCCAAAGCTGATTCTGTATTACATAATATAGCTTTGAGCCACTGTAATTTTGTGCCTCCAATGGACTTTACACTAAAACATTATGTATATAAGGTCCACATGTAAACAGTGGACAAACGGAACGTAGAACCTTCTGTCAGGTCAAAGCACTGTCTGCTATGAGTGAGGAAAAATGAAGAAATCAGAGTGCTGGCATAAGCTCCTGCTAGTCCAGAGGATAGAGGGAAAGTCTGTTCTGAAACCTATGCTGGGGCTAGAAGGACCAGTTCTGTCTCCTCAGAAGTTTTATTCTTAAATTTAAAAGCAAAACAAAGGGAAAAAATCACAAAGTAAACTGGAGGAAGAGATTTATGTTTGTGTATCACATCACATCCATATCCATTACTCATCTTACCAGAGGTGCAATCTGGTTCTGAAAAGTCAAGCAGTGGTCTGTCCTGAGAATCTAGACTAGTGTCCTTTCTCCTTTCTGCAAAGGTATAGTCCAGGTCCTGCTCCTTGTGCTGAAAGAAGGCCATTAATTCTCCATACTGCAACTCTCCTGCTTCCTGAAGCCTTTTCAGAGTTTGACCTAGGTTGTGCCGGCCGTGCCAACAGTACTGGTTCTTGGCCACACGGCTAACCAAGTGCAGTGACTCCAGGACGTTCACTATATCATAGATTCGTCTCCGCTCAACTCCTGTTTTGAAGAGGAAGAATAAAAAAGATATAGCAACTCATCTAGTTTTAACATGTTTATCAGCAGAAGCTGCACAGAGAACAGGCTATTCTCTATGAAAGTGTCATCTTTCATGATCTTCTGTTGGGCACATTATATTAAAGCAAACTGAATTTGCACGGCAAGAACCAGTTTGCGCATAGCTGGGCCCACGGTCAGGTGCTCTGTCTATATTTAATAGTCAGCGGCTAGCCCAACCCTGGCTGAGGCTTAGAACATCTACACTATCTTTAGAAGACCTGGTAGCAGTCTACTCACCAGGCTGCATGACTGCTAGCTCTTTCCCAAAGCTTTCCAGAGCCACTTGGGTCCTTCTCATGTCATACTGAGGGCAGGAAAAGGACCTAGTCCGACATGGACATGGGGAAGATACAGAAGCCTGCTCTTACAGATGGAGCCTATTCCTACTCCTGACTGGCATGAATAAGGCTGGGGGTTGACTATGAGCAGGCTGTTGGCTCCAGTGTTGCTGCAGAGTGCTGTCTGCAGCATGGCACTGCCTGCAACTTGCTGATGGCACCTAAAGTCCCCTAACTGCTAACAGCAGCTGAGCACAACAAGTGTTAGCCAAAGGTGAAGGGTTTGAAATGCTCCTCTAGGGAAGGCAAGGCCTCAATGTGTCTGCTTACACATCTGGAAAATACAGATATTACCTACCAGGCTCAAATGGATATTAGAATAAATAATTCAGAAGCATTTCCAAGTGTATAGAGATCATGGAGTGCAACACACTCCAGACATACAGAGTACTACTCACACCCTGGTATGCCTCCAATGCCAGCAGCATAGCCCCTTTTGCAGCCTTTCCACAGGTAGGACCTCAGTGAACACAACATTACAGATCTGAGGCAAAAGCTGCAGCACAGGCATTTGTTAAACTAACAAGTACTTTTGTGATCCTTGAAGGAAGTGGATGCAGACAAGCAAGGAAGTGGATGACAGAAGAGCAAACACAGGCCTTTCTGACAGGTACAATCCACAGGAGCTGAGTTTCAAAATAGAATTTCTAGTCTTAAGGAAAGGAAAGCAATGCCACACAATAAAGCGCTACTTGTGTTCAGTTCCTCCACTTTGGAGCACTAGGGTCTCTGGCAGGGACACAAGGAGTAACCACAGCATCTAAAGGACTAATTCCCATAAACAGTAATTTGTTAACTATTTACTTTATGTGAGTTCTCTCCCATTCTCTAATTTCTCAAGGCTTCTACATGAATATTTCAAGAACTTCCTTACCAGAATTACAGGGGACATCCCTTCCTGTTTCCTTGCTTCCCAAAGAAAGAATTATTTCAATTTTGCTACCTACTTTCTGTTAAATGTCTGAGTTCTAAATAGAGATACACACGTACATTTAGTCAGTTGAAATCTAATTTTGTTAAAACCCCCCACCTAAGGGACAAACTCCCTAAGGACTTCCTTCCTTATTGGTGTGACCTGGCCAAGTTTCATTACTCAAAAGTTTTATTACTTTTCTCACATATTTAATTAACCTTTTAGCCAATATCAAACCTAGTAGCAGACCCAGAAAATAGGCTAATTGATGGCTCCTCCATGCCTTAATACAACACATTTTCTTATTCTGCTCTCGCCTATCTCTTCTGCTAATTTCCTATCACAACGCAATTCTTAAGATAACCTTGATACATGAAATCTTGGAAGGTATAATGTCAGCCACATTACTGAATAAACTTCAGTAAATTGAAAATTCAAAAAAGCACCAATGTTTGTAAACAGCTGGAGAACTTACTTGTCTGGTAAAAAGTGCTATAAGAATGCAGATTTCAAAATGGTAGCATTATTAAGCAGTAAAGACACTTATAAATATTAGTCAGTTCCAGCTCTTTTTTAGTATGATTAGAAGAGCACCCAAGGAAATGCAGACCTTGAATGTATAATGTAAGAAGGATGGTCTTTTACAGGCCCTCCTATAAGAAGTACCCCAGGCGAACAGAGTTACCCCATTTTTGCAGATATACATACCAAGAATTGAAGCCACTTCATCCAAAGAAATAGTAGTTTTTTCTGTAGACAATGGGTAACTTGGATAGCGAGCTAGAAACTTTTGGCACAAGAGTCCTAAGCTTTTCTGTTTTCTGCTGGGCCTCTGCTTTTCAAATTCATCAACCACGCTGTCGTCTACCATATCATACTGTTAAAAAATAAATATTATCCCTTTAGTGCAGAGCATTAGAAGCAAGGTGTAGCCAAGTGAGGCATATTTCAGATGTTAGCAATATTCAAGCTCAGGCTTTACAACAAGAAAAAATAAAACATGAGTTTTAGAAGCACAGAGCATCCGGGCAACACACTTTTGCTGACAAGCTCATTTTAATCTAGTGTCCCATGGAAGTGATGACTACAGGAAACCTCTTAATCTACCAGCTCATAAGCTAATGGTCATACATCAGGGAATAAACAAGTAAAAGCAAACGCTCAGAACTAGCAGATGGTAAGATCTGGTTTAGAAGGATTATTTCTTTCCGAGACAATGAGGAAGAATACTCCCTGCAACATCCCCGGATCTCTTAAGTTAGAAGACATACAAACCTTCAGAGATTTTCTACAAAACCTCTTTTGATAAATTTCACTGCCCTGTGGAATGGTTCTGTAGCTTTAAGATGATGGGGGGGGGGATGCTAATTAAGAGATTATAAAAGGCACCACCAAGTCTCTGACTCTTAACTAAAGTGAAGCTGTTAACTTAAGGAAAAAGTGTGGGATGGACTGAATAAGGTCTTTCAATGTCTGCTAAAAATTGATGGCAGGATCATGTAAGAAGGTATGTTTATCACATAAGGCCCAGAAAATTAGACTTTTTTGCACTGGTAATTTGGGGGCTTTGCTCCTCTATGAAAAACAAAAGGAAGTCTTTCCTCTAGTAAAGGCAAGTTGAGTAGTAGTTGTTGAAACAAAACTTCCCTTGCTTGTAAGATCTTATTTGTCCTTTATTTACTGTGATTAAGTGAACCTGCAGCAGGTTTGGATATGGATATGGAATATCAATATTCTTTAATGTTTCCAGCATACATTCTTACAATAATGTTTTCCTGTCTTTTTTTAAGTTAACTTTCTGCATGGAGAAAATTATCTCTAAGCGTTATTACCTAGAAAATACAAGAACTCTTTATAGTAGCTACCCTAAAAATGCTACATAATTTTAGCAGACACTTTTATTATAATTGGCTTGGAATGTAATGTATCTATATTTAACACACCAAGTATTTTTGCTTGTGTGAAGCTATATTAGGAATTTCCTTTAGAGAACTGTTATGATGATGATTTATGATGATTTTAAGAGAATAATTCTCCAGATTACAATCATAGTAAATGCTGTAGAGTCTGTATTTGTGGACATGATTTGTTCCTATCAAATGACATTTGTCCTCAGCAGGAAGACCCCAAACCATCATCTTCTCACTGCAATCACAGGGGAAGGATATTCCATGGGAAATAATTCAGCAAAAGGAAAGTAGTGGTTGCAGTAAAAGGGAAAAACAAAACAAAACAAAAAACACAACAAAATTCTAATAATGCTTCATTACAGTTGAGGAATTCATGCCCTCCGTTCCTGGAAGTGGAAATGATTTCTTAAAGTGAGAACAGGGACCAGTCACACATTTTAACACTTTATTATACTGCCTGATGGTTTTGGAGCTGGGAGGAGGAGGATTTAAATGACTGCTTTGTCTGGCTTTTGCAAACAAAGACTTCAAAAGTGCAATGAAAAAATAAATTATGCCTACATTAATTTAAATGCTTTTGAAAATGGTTATGTTGTGCCTAAATATTCTGCTTGCCTGCTTACAAGTAATCTGGTAGATTTTTTGCAATGTGGATGGAAAACAGCTTCACAATTACTTAGGGTGAGGAAACTAACACATTTAAGCTCTCCTTTCTTCTACATCCTTTCTGATCACTAATTTTCAGGATGTGTGTCTCATTCTTAAGACAGCTGCCTCCAGTCTTGGAAATTCCTATTGGTCTGTTAGTGCTGCATGGGCAGCACTAACAGACAGCACTAGTCCTTAGAAATAAGCAGTCTTCTACAGGGAGCAAAGGGATTGTTGGAGGAAAACTGAGGCTCTGTAGAGAAGCTCATTAAAAACTGTCCTTCAGTGTGGCCAGCATCCCAGGTCAATCCCAAGTAGCTGATCCTGGCCCCTGCATAAACCCAGATCAAAGGGATGGAATCAACTGCCATCGGGTTTCTCAGCAGAGCAAGGTATTGTCTGCCTGAATCGACCTCAGAAATGAGCAGGGTCTTCAACCAAAGCCAAAAGGCAGAACAAAACACAGCAAAAACCTCGGCCATGAAAGGCAGCCACTCTAAGTGGACTTTTAGGTAAATAAAATAGTCACAATCATAACTGTAATAAGGCCAGCTGCAATAACTGGCCTCTGGAAGGTCTGAGTCCTGACTAAATGGTAACTGTGTTGTGAGTCTCACCTGTAAACAATCAGAGGTCTCCTGCTTGCTGTTCTCTATAGGTCTGAAGAGCTCTTTCTTCTTCTCCCTGTCCCTCATGTCAGGGCTAGCAGCACTAATAAGCATCTTCAGGTTAGCGGTGGGGGTCCAGGGGTCAGGCTGTGGTCTGTCAGTGAGCTTAACAGGTGTAATTGGATTTCTTTCTGGGGTGCAGCCTTTCTGCTTTGATAGGTCAACTGGTTCATTCTTGATGGGAGTCTTTGGGGCCATCCTGGATCGATCAAATATGTTCTCCTAGTAAAAAGAAAAGGTTGTTTAGACACAGGAAAGAAAGCAGTCCAACAATCAATTCCTTCGCTCTTATGAAGGTAATCTTAGTGACTCAAGCCAAGGCACTCATTGCTATATTTAGACCAGCTCTTCTGCCTTTGTCAGAAGCAGTAAAACATTATATATGCTAGCATTCTGGAGGTAGCATGTATGAGACACTGCTCTGAATTACAGAAGTTGAGGTGAAACAGTCAAACCTGTGGCCTCTCAGGCTTTTACATTCTACTTGTTATCACTTAAATCACTCCAATTATGGCTTAATATTCATCTTAATATCCTATTAATAGGGCACTGTCTTCTCCAAGCTCAGTACTTCCCACTGGTTTATAGATTTATATTCTTGGAATCATGGCATATGATAAAGACAGAAACTGAAGGAGACATAATATCAGCAAGAAGCTGTCAAACTTATAACTTGCTGAAATTGAGTGAAGCCCTTGCAGTCATAGCACCATGTTCCCCTAAAATACAAAACAGCCTTGAAGTTGTTTGCTCTTCAGTCTAGCTGTGTTTTCTTGGGTGTTGGTCTCAAACTAAGCAAGACTACTTTCTCAGACTAGGATTATTGGTTAATTTCTTTCAAAATAAGCTGAATTTTAAAAACTTAACTTGTAGTCTGGATACTATCTGTTTTTTTTCCCACACTGCAGAAAGTAAATTGTAAGAAGTTGAATAGCTGCCTAAACAAAATGTTAAGTTAGTACAGTTTTGCTGTGAAAACTTAGCAAAGACAAGTAAAATTTTGCTGTTTGTTTATAGCAATTCAGCTGTAACTAGCTGATACTGGGAGTCACCCATCTATGATACTTGGAGTCTAAGTATCTTTATTGCCTTATTGGGTACAGTCTAGCTGGGGGGAAAAAATAGATTTACTACAAACTGAAGGAAGTTTTTACTAGGAGTAGTTGTGTAGCATTCAAGCTGGGAATGAAGTTGGCACATCAAATGTATTCTGCTTTGAGCACTGATAAAGAAAACTTCTGCCTATATCCTCCAACAGCTTATCCAAAAGTATGTAAAAGGGCATATTTTATAATTAGCAGACAGTTAGAACTTACTACACTGTGACAAATTGGGGTCAATCTAGAGACTTTTTTTTTTGTAATATATGTTTACATAGCAGTGGTACTCAATATATTCTTGCAATTTCACATTTGGCAGTGAACCAGCATTTAATCTGTAATGGATAAAGTCTACCTTGCTGTAAGGTTCTTGTTCATTATGGCTCATTATCAATATCAATCATAACTGTAATGAGGCCAGCTGCAATAACCCGCAGTTCTATTACCTCAAATTTTCAAGTTCATGCAAACACTACAATGAAAAAGTAGCGCCATTACTGTCAGAAGCACGCATCTTCTATCAGCTTTCAAATCTTGACTTCTTTAATGCCATTAATTGCCTATTAACTTAAATCCTTCTGCCCCTTTCTTCCCCTCCCCCTGCTGTTTTTCAGTGTCCTGCAATGCTCTGTCAACTCCTTACTCATTACACTGCAAGGGCAGTGGAAAGAGGCTGTGATCCATCTTGATCTAAGGGTAGATAGTTTAGAGGGCTGGAAAGGTTGGCCCAAAGAGCTTAGTATGCAAAGGGGAACAGAAGCAAATCTTGGAAAGGAGTTGAGCCTGTCAAGAACAAAACAAAGCTCTGTGATCTTGGTGGACTTGGATGAAGAGTCTGACCGGCAGGTCATGAGTCTGGGTCTAGTTCAGGAGCAACGATGTCCGAGGCTAAATATCCTCTCGGGGCTAGAGGGGAAGGACGAGTCTGCTGCTCTGGCTGGGCAGCACAGGCCAGCGTAACAGCCTGGGCACACAACTGCATTTACGTGGCTACACGTCCCCAGCTGGAAGGCGAGCATCAAGGCATCTCCGTGGGTCCCGCTGACGTTCTCCAAACGCTGCTAAATAACGGGACGGGGCTCTCCAAAGGCGATCTGAGGCCTGGCGCTCGGTTCACTTCTGACCGGTTAAGTCTGTACACAAACCCCCACCTCACCAAAGTGCAGTGACTGCAATGCTTGCAATGAGCCACTCAGTTTTATGTATTACCTGAAAGCAAGAAACGCTTTCCTTGGGCAGCAACCCCTGCGCGCAACCGCTCCGCTTAGCGACAAGCGCGATGCAACTCCGGTCACCGTGCCGGAGCATCCCGTGGTGGTGGGGGGACACGGGCACAGGTACGAGCCCCCACCACTTGCTCCTGCAGCCAAAATGGCAGGGGCCGGGCCCGGCTGGGGGCTCCGGTGAGGCTGCCCACGCCGAGGGCAGCGACGCGAAGGGACATGAACGAGGAGAGGGGACGCGGGAAGGTGCCTGCCGCGGGCCGGGACGTGCCCTCCGCGGCGCGGGACGGCGCCTCCCCTCGCACGGGGGTGAGGGGCAACGTGGCTGCAGCCCGG
>JAWLRI010000039.1:4773758-4809654 GCA_034781795.1 Crypturellus tataupa
GCTGCCGCCGCTGCTGCTGCTGCCGCTGCTGCTGCTGCCGCCGCCCGCCCTTGGGCCGCCTCCCGCGGCAGCTCCTGTCACCCTGCCCGCGCTCCCTAGCTTGCCCCGTTTGGCTGCAGAGGTGATCTGTTATGACGAAAAAATACTGGAAATACTGTTTTTTGGGGGGGGCAATATCCACTGTAGTCAAAACACAGGATTTCTGCTCTGCGAGAGTGTTTTATACTCGAAAGGGGGTTGCTCCTAGCTTTGAAATCGTGACTGAAATATAATTCTTCCGCGCGGTGTAATTAATTTTGCCTTTTAAATTGAATTTGTGCTTCAGATAATTATTTTTGTCATGCTAATGGCAGACGTGCTGCTGCATTATTCCTGTCCTGCTTTGGTGGAGGAGGATTTACTTCTCGGGTCTCTGATGGCTCAGTAACGAGTCACCACAGGAGGAAAACTCCCATATGCAGTTGTGATAAGTTATGAAGCTACTCATTTTTAATAATATTTTTAAAGGAAAATAAAAAAAAAAAACAGGTTTTATTTTTCGATAAGGAAACAGATAACAGGTAATGCTAAGTCTAGGACATGAACTTTTAACTTTTCATTCTTAGCCTTCTCTAATTTCTTCCTTTCAACAAGTTCTAGTGTAGCACACACTGTTTGTTAAACAGTGAAACGTAAACTCCTAAAGAACCCCTTAATTGAGGGAAA
Source organism: Crypturellus tataupa (assembly GCA_034781795.1). Lineage (NCBI taxonomy): Eukaryota > Metazoa > Chordata > Aves > Tinamiformes > Tinamidae > Crypturellus > Crypturellus tataupa. Next base: position 4,774,464 of record JAWLRI010000039.1, read on the forward strand.
AAAAAGGCATTTACATTTTCAAGCCTTGGTCTTCCTATTGTCTACAGAAAAATGAATCCCGTAATTGCAAACTATATCTTCCTAGTGTATATTTGCATGCACAACAGTTATACGTGTAGGAAGGGATGTAAGCTGCTACCGCTCTGGCTTGCAGGAAAACAGGCTCCTGGGAGTCATAAGAGTTGCAGAGTCATGGAAAATTCAAACAAGAATCCGCATCACAGTCCGACGTGCCCAGGCATGAACTCCAGGATGAGGCAAAGCAAAAGGGAACTAAGTTTAGGCGCTGAGAACATGTTAGTGTGCTCTATCCCCTGTGGTTTGAAACTGAGAGAAAACAATGACTTTTCAGAATACATGTCCAGACTTTTATCTCAGATCTATCACAAGGAATTGCACATCCATTGCCAATTAATATCTGTGATAAAGTAGTGAATGCTGTAAAAGCTTGGTAGGTCTAGCTGCATTTGCGGCTCTGGTACAGTGGTTTTATGATTAAGAGTTTAACAGCACTTGGCACCTTAATATTTGAGTCATTTGGTGAAGATCTATGGAACGAGCACAAAGAAGGTCAGGTTTGATGATTGTAACACTTTTGATATAATCGCTTGTGGCCTTAAAAATCTGGACGTTTGTAAGTGATTAAATATATCCATAGGTTGGCATGAGACCAGAGAGACATAAGTCCAGATACTTGTCAGTATCAACTACATACAGACTATGGGTCATACGGCACATCTCATTAAGAAGTTATTGACTCGTAATATCTCCACTTTGCTCTTGGAATGGAGCTTGGGGCCTCTAGTAGATGCTCAGGACCTGTGGCTTTTCTTACTTTAGTTTCAAGATGCCTTCTGAGTATAAATTAAGTACTATTAAAGCTCTTCATAAGCCATTAAGAGAGGCCTAGTTTGAATTAGGTTTGACACCTTCATTCAGTTTTTCTGACAATTTACATGTCTGCTGATCTTGGCACCCGGACTGCCTACTACATCCAGGATGAAGTTATGCAATGGCTCTGCTCTGGGAAAGCTGCAGTCTCCTAGCATGTGAGTTAGGTGTCTGACAACTGGAAATCAAATATACATTATTAAAAAGAATTTAATAAGCTAGCTGGTTTTCTAGTGAAATAAACACTCAAATCTGCTCTGTAACTTTGTTACGGGTTGCACAAAAAAAATTCACACAATTTTGTCTGAATAATAAATATATTAATATATATTTTTTTGTATATCTAGCATGTGTACTATTGAGAAGTAAGCATTCCAATTGAGTTTCTTTTAAATTGTTTCCAATCTTGAATATAAAATATTTCATCCAAGATGTAGGTGAAAGTGCCAGTTCTTTGTGATAGATAGCCAGTATCTCTGGCACAGGAGATGGATATAAACAAGTTACATCGATATGTTAGTGTTCCAACAGTACTTTCCAGCACAGAATGGGAAATAATTTGAAGATGTCAGTCACTTTAAACCTATATGACTTCTTGTAGCACACACACAAAAAAAAAAGAGGGGGCCAAAGACTTGATAATTCTTCGCCTTTCTTCTTCTCCTCAGCTGTCTCTTCTTACAAGGTCAATTATACTGGAAAAAAATGATATTTCTGTAACAATTTTGGTTGATATTTGGAAGCTCAGCCAATAGGTTCAAAAGCTATGGATGAGGAAGAGACACATTCCCACAGATCAAATAGTCTGTTTTTATTTCCTTTGACAACCAGTCTGAGTCACCAAATTGCGGAGCTCTCAGGGAATCTGCAGACCCTGGAGTGAGTCACCAGGGAAGTTATGCCTCATGGCTGCTGCCCATCCTTCCTGAGATGCTGCTGCCTTGGGCACCATCTCCTCCTCCCCATTATGAACATGAACTAGGAACATTTGGCATTAGTTTCCATGGCTAAAATACAGATGCAGGGCTAGGAGCAGCATCTGGACTCACCAGCCCTTCTCTCACTGCCGAGGTGGCACGTGCTTTTGGAGCTTGCATTCGCTGCAATACGGAGCTGCAGCTCTACCTAGGGAAACCAAGAAGAGTGACAAATGCTGGTGTCCCTTACCATAAACCTTCTCAACTAGGGCTTCAGATAGATGACTTTCCAGCAAAATGAAATGGACAATGAATCAACGTGTTTAACTTAAAGCAATTATTAAATTCTTATTAAAGTGTTACTTGGTAATATCAGAAAGCCACAATAATAGTGGGTTGAAGCCCTCTCTTTTAAATCAAAGAAACACAGTCTGTACTGTAAGTATTGAAAAATGCCATTTGTTACCACTTTACTGTGGAAAATGGTTCATCAAGTGGTTGCCTCTATGGACTTGCCATCTGAAAGTCCAGCTTTTTAAGTATTCCTACAGATTAGTCCTTTTCATCCTGTTTTCAGTTGAAAACAGGACAACAGTTCTCACTCAGTCATTTTAAATTTTCCCTTGAGACCAAACATGGGAAATAGTTTGAAAGGCAGACTCCTATCTGAAAACCATGATCATGTCATAACAGAAGTTCCCAAATGACCTAGTAATGTGCTACCGAGAGAATACTGACAGAACTGTTAAAATACATCCACAAATATCCTCTAATTTAAGAATAAAATAAAGAGATGGTCAAGCCAGGAGAAGGAGTAAGTCTTGTGCTTCCTAGTTTTGTAGCACAGTAATCCTGGCCGAGACTGCCGTGCACACTCCTGCCATACATACACATTCCTGCCTCATTTCATTGCTTTGTCCGGTGTGCTTTGATCTTTTATGATTGTCCCTAGGTTGGAAAGCCAGAAGGACCATTAGATCACCTGGTCTGACCTGCTGTACATTGCAGGCTGTTAAGTCTCATTCATTATCCTGGTATTGATTCTAAAAACTTGGTTGGCTAAAGCTTGTGTTCCAGAGGAGCCTGAGGTATTGATCTGAAGAAAACAAAAGACCACGAATCCATCATTTCCACTGCCATTTGTTTAAATATTATCCCATTCTCCCTATTATAATTTGTTCTTTAATTCTAATTGGGTCTTGTCTGGCTTCAGTTTCAAGTCATTGGTTGCTGTTACTCATTTCTACCCTAAACTGCAGGACCTTTCAGTATTTCATTTTTTCTCATGAAAGTGCTGGAATAATAAGCAAGCCACCTCTTGCTCTTTTTAAGAGCAATGAAAAGCCTTCATTTCTCACAAAAAGCCTTTTTCTTTATGTTGCTGTCAAATGACTTCTGTTCTTTTAACAGCTTCTCCAATTTTTCTTTATGGCTTTTTAAAATACAGATATCCAAGCTTTGTATTGTGTTACTGTACCAGTCTCGCTAATGCTTTATACAGTTGTAAAATCATTCATCACTCTTAATCTCTGCTCCCTTAGAAAACTGCATGTAATAGGGCTCTCCATCAGGAAGGAAACTTTAAAAATTATTTTTATTCCCTCAGAAATTTGAAACTATATAGAAATTTATGACTTTTTTTTTTGAGGTTCTGCATTTCTCCTAAACCAAATTTGCAGGATAAAAAAATAAGAAGGAAAAGTTGTATATCAGTCAGAGTATATGTTTTGCTTTCTTTAGTTGACCATCCTTTCAGGAAAACCTTGGTTTTGATAAAATCGGCACTTCCACCAGGGTGGAAAAACTCGCTACAGGAATCTCCAAGCTGCTCTGCTCCTTGCTTCCAATAGAGGGATTGCACGGGTCCGCTTTGTGCTGGTGTGTGCGGTGGTAACTCACTCGTTAACCTGTGTCTCCCACGGATGTGTCTCTCACGGTCATCCTTGAGGTCACTCCTGTCACCCCTAGCTATGCAGGGGGACCTGCATTCCTCTTCCTGCATGGATAACCTAAGTTGGGTGTATACAGCTCCTCTTCATTTGCAAAGGGCTCTTCTCGCCAAGCAACCCATATCTCAGATGTGAAAACCCTCTCATCTGCAATTTTGCCAGTTTTTATCTATTTGTGAAGCTTGGACGCCATGGAAGGAAAGCAGGCCCAGCTGTCTCGCTGTCACAGCTTCCTGCTGCCACGAGTTGCCTGCATCAGTGAAGCTGTCACTGGGCTCCCTGTGCTCTGGGTGTCCCTGCTGGAGCAGGGGGTTGGACTAGACGATCTCTAGAGATCCCTTCCAACCTCAACAATTCTGTGACTCTGTGACTCACTGCCCATCAACCCAACATAGAAAGGAGGGCAGTTCCCACTGGTCTCGCCTGTTGCTCTATGCTTACTTAAAACTTACCTGTCTGGTGCCAACTCCTGAAGGCAGGGCTCCTAAAACAGGGAAGGAAGACCAGTTCTTAATAAGGAAAAATAGTGAAAATCTCTACTGCAAGCAGGACTTCAGAAGCTCTTAGATATTAAATCATCGGATCAAAACTTGGAGTTAGGCCGTTAAAGTGCATTGTAGACAGACTTCCCTAAGTGTTTAGCTTTTTGGGCTGCGCAAGTGCTTGGTGCTGTGGTACCGTTTTCAGCCTCTGTCCGTCTGGGCTGCATGAAGTGCTACTCAGAGCTCCTGCTGGTTCCATCTCTTTTATTTCTTCCTTGCACTTTGTGTCCCAGGGCCACTACCCAATCTGCTACCCTAGATCTGTCTCACCATATGCAATGGTATCTACGCTGCTTTTCAATACGATTAGTTCTTGGAGCTCTGAGCGAAACTACCTCACTGGTTTTCGAGGGGACTAGTAGCAACCTGGAAGAGGGTTTAGCAGTGCTGAGAGGCCAAATGGCTTCTACCCAGAAGGGCTGCTCCTGGGCCGTAGCACGGAGCAGTACAGGCTCCTGCGGTGCTGTTCCTGGAGTAATAAATTAGCCCTAAGCTGCTGTGCGCACGGCCACGTGAGCTGTCTCGAACTGCAGCAAAGTTCTTCATTAATCCTGATAATTTGCCAATAAATAATTGAGCAGAGTTGGCTCTGTGTTTCAAGTCCCGCACAGCTGTGTGTTTTAAAATAATGACACTAAAATAAAGCCACATTCCAGCACTTCGTTTGATAGAGGGGCTTATTTGTCCTGCAAAGGGAGGAAGAAATTTAGCACCTTACAGGAGCAGAACCCGAATATCTTGGTATTTATAAGGATTTAGCGTTATGCTTAAAATATCCTTCAAGTAAAAGAAAAGAGCCAACAGATACTTATGATTGGCTCACAGAGGCTGTGATTTAATGAAATTTCCTCCTTATTGATATGAAAAGAGAGCTCTTGGAAGTAGAATAAACTGAAATACCTATATGTAGTGGTCCTGTCATGGCCCGAGAACAGAGAAGACTCTAACCTTGCTACCCTTTAAAGTTTTGTGAGATATATTATATTACAAAGCGTGTCTTAAAGATTTCTTTAGATACATTTCAATTTCTCTCATGTTTGTAAGCCAAGAGAAGTATTTTCCTTTTTCTCTGCTGCATGAATGTGGATGATTTGGCAGAGGTCACCAGTGTCATAAAAACGTTCTAGAACCCTAGCCTAGGGTTTAAAATAACAATATAGAATAGAGCCGTGAGCCTCTGTCGAATAAAAGCAGAATATCCTTTTCTGTTGTTCAAGACATGCCCTGTGAGCCTGGCAAATAGCTGAGGAGCTGATAAGAGTTTGGTGCACTTTAAGATCTGACTTACTACAATAGCTCATCAATCACAGCAAAAGTGATTGGATTTGGATTTAGTTTACAAGACCAGAAAGGCTGCCCTCTGGTTCGTTGCTTTTTGTGTTTATCCTTTTGCATTTTTTGCCTGCGTACAGTATAGGGAAGGTCATAGGAAGATGTCCTTTGTCATCAACCGGTCAAATTTCTCAGTGAATTCATATACTAAAATTATATTTAACTTAACTGAGTGCTTCAGCCGGACATAGCTTGTGTGAAACAAGTGAGGAATACGCTTTCCTTTAGAGCCTTTGGAGTGTATTTCGGGCAGTGCTTGACTATCAAGATTGTCGTGTAAGCATAGTTGTTTTTATTCTCTTAGAAAAATACAAACAATACTTCGCTTGGAAGCAGAGATAATATTACCTTGCTATAGGTCTGGCATATGTCCAAGTGTTTGGAATGTGCACATATTCAGCAAACTTTACTTTTAGATGCATCTGGCCTGTGGTATGGAAGTATTTGCTTCAGACATACAGAAAATTCAGTGAATATTAAGCTTAAGTACTAAATCTCTCATAATCTTTCAGAACAGTTGTATTTTGTGAAACAAACCTTTGTGAACTCTTCCATCAGTATGGAAAAATATAAAAGTTTTATCAGAAGATTTTTAAAAGGGCCTTCCATAGTTTATGGAAAGAAAGTTATACAAAGTATTTTGAAACCTGATTTGCATGCTTTTCCATTAAAGCTTAAAGCCGTGTGTCCTGAATCTTAATGATACTGATGCCGACAAGTCTCAACAAGTAGAACCTACGAATTCATTGCAGGAGGGAATGTAAAAGTGCCCTGGCTCTTGAAGAATTGCTTCTTCCTGCTAGAGGATTTTCTGCAGCACATATGGCATGGTTGACTAACAAAGATAATAATCAAGTTCCTCTTTACCAAGTCTGCAGCGACAAAAATAGCACAAATTCTTAGATTTAGTACATCAAGATTTCTCAAGAGCATCTAGACTTTTAGAAGTCCAAAGTCTCACAGAAAAAAGCATGACTTTTACTTCTATATGGAAAAAAATAGCTATGCCTCAGGTTGGTCTTTTTCACCATCTGTTTCTTAAGTATTTTAAAACTGTGGGGGAGATGGTGAGAAAAAAGAGGAAGGAGGGAAATGGAAGTCACTTAGATTGTGTCGTGAGGCCTATCAGCTGCAATTAGCTTATGTAAATACATTCAAGATCCCTTTTATTAAAGACTCCGAGTACAGACATAAAGTCATTTGCAGGAAGGATACCAGATGCAAGGAGAATGCCTGAAGCCAAACCGTACAACTCTCAGGGACTCATATCTGTGTCCCCATCATTATGGTTCTTGCTGAAGGGCACAGCTAGCAGAGGCAGTCAACAGATGCAGCCCAAAGTCTGCCCTGTCCAGCATCGTGTCTCACAACATACAGGAGCAAACACTTAAAGGAAATATATAACACCAGAATATACATCAAATAATCCTTTTCCTGATCAATCTGCCCATGCCCAGTATTTTAGAGAACTCCTTGAGATAGTGATTGCGTTTAGATTATCATGTTGAACAGCCATCCCTCCACTTGCCCTCCAAAAGTGCCTTTTGAGGTCTCCTACACTTCTGATCAATTCAGTGTTCTGGAGCAATGAGTTCCACAATGTAATTATGCAGTGTGAAATTTTGAAATATGCTGCCAGAATGAGTTTAAAAGAAAAAATATTTACATTAAGCTGTCCATTAAAAAAAAAAAAAAAAAAAAGGTGAATATATGGGATGTCTGCTTTGGAAACCTCTGCACGATTGAGCTCCAAGTGTGTTAATGCCACCAGTAAATTTGCAGGTGTAAAGTGCGTATTTATGTTCCCTCTGAAGGCCTCTGCAGTGTGTGAATGAGCTGCAGCGTCTGAGCTGCAGCATGTACAATCAGAGGCTTTTGCTTCCTTTGGGAATTCAGCTATAGCATTAAATCAATCTCTTTCAGCTACTCTGGTTGAGCAGGTGAACAGTGAAAATAGTTATGTCAGCTCTGTGCGCTGTAATAATTGTGTGAAACCTCTGAATATGCCTGCATTGCAGCTTGAGAACATAGTTTGCAATTGTCTGAAATGACATAGCACTTAGATAACAGCCCTGCTTCCTCTTTGAATGGCTGGGGAGCTGCAAAGACCAGGTACTCAATCACATAGTAAAAAGCCACTCATTTTCAGGGCAGGCTTTGAAAGAATTGCTTATTCAACAAAATCCAGGCTCTTCCTAACACACTCTGCGTAGCTGGGAGTGTAAGTAATTAGGCTCAGTGCAGTGGCTGTCTTTTTAGATGCTATAACAAAACTGATTTCACTAGTACTGCCTACAATATCAAGAAAGAATGCAATATCTAAACTAGTGAATTGGCACAAAACTTAAATGGAAGCTGCCTCTACTTCTTTTGACTACATTACCAAAGAGGTACACAGGGCTTGCTTTTCCTGCTTAGTGAAAATTGTTAATAATGTAACTTTTTTATTTAACCCCTCTCAATTTCTAAGGAATCAGATCAATTTCCAGAAAACGCAATGACTGCTTTTGCCCTTTTTCAGTTGCCCTCTTTTTCTTTTTTAACTATTTGGTACAAATGAGAAACTTAGAGATTTCCAGGAGGGGTTGTTAGGGAACCACCTATTCTCTGCCTGTATTCCACAAGAACGTAAGAAAGTAATAAAGAAAAATATGTTAGCAGGTATATTCTGGCCTTTTTCTTTTTATTTATTTATTTATTTTTTTTTACAACTGATTTTGTTCCAGATTAAGATTGGGGGTCCCTTTCGTGGCTGCACCAACAAAGAGTAATGACTGGACACAGTAAGGACCTGAGCGACTAGAAAGTGGGAGCCTCCCCTGAGTGCACCTGAGAGTCTGGGGTTGGAGGTTCACACTCCTGCAGGAGAAACTGGGGCATGTTGGCATGAAGATAAGACAATCTGGTCCCCGGGAGCTGACCTCCTCAGCTGTGAAGGAAAGGTCATTAACAGCCACAGGAATAGCTTGATATCCAAAATCCACAAGGTGTTTTCAGTCCTTCTTTTGCAGCCAGGCTAGGGCCACGGGAAAATGCTTAATCTCTGGCAGCGGGTCCAGAGGGGAGGCTGAGTTTCAGATCATCCCTCTGTCCAATACTTGCTGTCAGCTGAACCGAGCTGGTCCCAGGCTCAGGGTACTGAGTGCTGTGACTCCAGCGTGCTAAACTGTGGCCTTTCAGCCCTGGGACTATGAGTTTAGGAGTTCCACACACAGCCTGGCAAATTCCACTGTGAATTTGGAAGCCAGCTCTGGTGCAGGTATAGATGCTGAGGGGTCTGAAATCTGTGTAGCTTTGAAGAAGTTGTGCAGAAAGTTTTCTACCATATTTAAGTACCTAGAGGACTAGAGAGAAATGCTGAATGACTTGGAATAAGAAGCTGCATCCCCCTGGCAACTCCACAGAGGCATCTTGGTTGCATTTAATTCCAGAATAGTAAGTATCGCCAAGTATTCAGCTCAGGGAAGGACACTGCTTTTTGTGCAAGTCACGGAACAAACCGGTCTGCTGACACTGGCTGGCGACTGGTGACATGGATTCAAGGTCAGTATCTTGTTATCATCACTAGAGATTAGCTAAAATATTTGCAGGCATGAAATGTCTTTATTTTGCTTGAGACTTGATAACTCTTCTAGCTGGGGATGAGGCAACATCTCTTTGCTTGTAAAAAGGTTTGTGATATCTGTCCTGCAAACATGTGCACTTGGAAACTGGGAAGCATGCAAAGGACAAATTATTCATCAAGTGTATGTGCCACACCAGTCATAAATGTGCCTAATTAAAGTTCTCAGGATTTTGTTTTAAGTATGCTGTCTGTGTAGTGTGATTTGGAATAAGATTTGATTCATGAAGATGCTGATATTTAGATTAGCTGGCTGTCAGTCAGTATTGATTCTGGAAATCAGCTGTTGCTGGAACGAATCTGACAGAATAAAAGGTTTAAGTATATACCTGTCACTATTCATTTGTCCTCACTCTCTGTTTTTACAGGTGTGATACTGGCATCCAAAATGAAGACACATGTTAGTGGCTCATAGGTGAAAATAACAGTTGATGTATAGGATGTGGTAGGAAAAAAAATCCAATAAACAGCTTTCTGTTTGGCAGGTAATTGCAATGAAACTACATTAATATTCTGTCTGTTCACTGACCAAGGTAACACAGACTGAAGTGTGGAAGGTCCTATTAAATCAGAGCGAAGGACAAGACAAGCTTCAGCTAAGTCCTTTAAGACTTACAAAGCAGCTTATGAAACCTCTACTGCACTCTTACAGAAAAAAAAAAACCCACCACCTGCGCTGTGTGTTTCATATAGACAGGAAATAAATTCAGCGTGCTATGGACAAGAACTCAGAGGACTTAAGTCTTCATATATATGTGACTGGTATACATTGTTCATGTACTCTGTACTCTTGTCAGTTTTGAGATCAAGAATGGTGGTGGAGTTTTTCCCTTGCTGCAGCAAACTGCTGAGTTTGTCTGAACAATTCCCATTTCAGGAATTCCTCCTGGGGATTCCAGTGTTCTGTTCTCTCCTTGTATCACTCCCATGACACATCTTTTCAGATTTTTAATAATGAAAATAGCTACCCCTTTGTATGTGGGTAATACTCTGTTGTTTCAGAGAAGACACTTTTTTTTTTCTGTGAAACTCTTCAAGACGCAAGTTGCAATATTGTACTGGACAAGTGTTGGAGAACTCTTCCTATCTTTCATGTGTATTCAACCACTATATTATTTTTGAGAACAATAATTTTGACATTCCTCTTTTAAGTAATATAATTCTCTCTCTTACAATACATGTTTCTGTAGAGTGTTTAGAGAGACATTCTCAGAAAGGATTGTACCATGTAATTGCATTTTACAGGAAACTGTCTTTTATGAGCAACTGGTCTTTTGTTTCAAAACTTTGTTTAATATAACCAAATTTGGGCCCAGATTCAGACAGATTATTTATTACGTGTTCAGTGTGACTGTGCTTAGGGTGTAGCCATTGCCTTCTCAGTCCCTTTCCCTTCCCCCTAGCCCAAATTTCCTTCTTGCCAGGCAGTTTCTATCCCTACTGCATCTAGTCTGATGGATGCAGCTGAAATTGGTGTCTGTAAGGCTTTTATAAACCTGAAGGAGTTTTGGCCTCCTCGCACAGTGACTTACACTGCTCAAACAAGTAGAGAGATGCCCTAAAGGATCTTCAGATATTGCCATGACAGAGAGGCGTCCAGAAATAGGAAGAATGGTAAAGCAGTGCTGTAAACAACAGTTTCTTCCCTGCGGAACGAGCCAACAACAAGGCTTTGTATGTAGGGGGAAGTGTCAGAGAGTTGGTATACAGGCCTTTTAAAGGCAATTCCTATTAAAAGTGTGTTTCCCCACATCTTAGAGATTCTAAAATGCAGCCTTTTTTTATCTTGGCACTCATATGTCAAAGATACGGGTTTTATTCAGAAACATCTTGATGAAATTTTATGGCCTGGGGTATTTGTTGCTATTTTTGCTTCGTTTTTAAACAAAGGAGTTCTAACTAGATGGGCAAAACTTTCTGATGTTAAAGCACATGAAAGATTCATTAACTCTCATTGATACCCTCCTTTATAGTCACAAGGCATAAAATATCTGCCATAGCAAACTTTATTAAAAGGGAAAAGGCTCAGAATTGGTTTTGTTTTTCTGTTAAATGCTAGGTGCTTCACAACTTTCAAACATAAGTTAAATGCAATGCATAAGACCATCCGATATTAACATAAACTGTAGCCATAGTAGACTGTTGTGCCACTTACTGGACTAAAAATATTTGTAAGCTTTGAAGCCAAAAGCACTTTCTAAGCATTGTCGGTTACATTGTCTATGAAAACTTCTGTGCAAATTCTAATTAATCTTAAGATTTTCAGATTCCCAAGGTAGCCATTTAAAAATGAACAAATATCAGAATATTTTTTTTACTGGGGAGCAGATGGAGCGCTGGTTGGGGACACAAGCTTTGGCCTCTGTCATCCCTTTGTGTGTGACACCAACCTGGTCTCCGCACTTTTACATTTCTCTATTTAGAGCAGGAAGGAGGATGCAGACCTTGGTAAGGCATTTCAGAAATCCAGTGAAGGAAATAGCGAAATATTACTGCTTATTTATGCAATGTCCTATTTATGCAGCATTTTGCAGGTCGAACGTGGATACCGTCAAGTAAGGATTTCAGTCTGTCAAGGGAAATTGTAGCAGAGAAGGCTCTTGCAGAAGAGCCGCCAGACTAGAGGAACAGCCTTCATACCTCCTGCTGCATACAGCTCCTGTGAGACATTCATCCCCTGGTAAGATAATACATTCTCGCCTGAAAACGACTTGATTTTCATCCCTCTGTTTTTTGGCACCTGTGTGGCAGTTTCTTTGGAAGGGGCATCTGTCGTTTCTTCCCGCAGTTTACAAGCCCCAGCTTGTTTTCTCCGTCGTCTGGTAGATGCTCCCAGCAGGAACAGCACGTCACCTTCTGTCAGAGAGGAGGCCAGGAGGGAAGACAAAGAAGGATTAATCAGTTAACAAGACAAAAGGTCAAAGGCAGAAAGATGTTAAACGGGAAAGGAGAAGAGAACAAGGGGTTCCCATAAAAGAGAAGCAAGTGAAGAAAAGAACGAGATTAATGGAGAAAGGACAGTGAGTCCTGTTACATACATGAAACACAAAGCAGGGCTGTTCACAAAGCCTTGTGCTTTCTTTCATAAGAGAGTGGCGGTTAGTGCTGGGCAGCGAGGCCCATCCCCAGCGAAGGTCCCCCCAAAAGCTGTGACCTGCTGCTCTCATAGTCACAGCAAGTGATCCCCACAAGCAGGAGTGTGTTCCCGGCGGCCCTGGCAGCTCACGCCTCACCTGGGGTGTCCCGTCCTCCAGCTTCACAGCCAAGAGATGCACCTGCTGTGATGCCTGGTGCTTTAGCTAGGGGAGAAACGTGCTCGTTTTAAAATATCGACCCAACTTGGATTAGGGGTAGGGATCCATCTGCCAAGGCATTTAAGGGCACTTCAAGGAGATGAAAGAGCTGGTTTCTTTGAACAAGTACAGACCACTCTCCAAGCTCATTAAATAGATTTTTGTTTCAGTTCAGCTCCCAGCAGCATAATTTTATGAGGTTTTGATCCTTTCCATGTATAAACCATGTATGAATCTTTGCTGGTCAAACTTCTGGCTAAAAAGAGAGTAAAGTAGGTGGGATTATTGCTTGAGGAAAATACGGGCAGCTAAATTTAAATTCTCCACTGAGCTTTTTCAGAGCAACTCATCTCCATCTGGGTATATGATATATCCCTGCAAATATAACCAGAAGCCTTTAAAGTATCTTCATCTTTATAAACTTCTCATTTTTGTTTCATGGAATCATTTAGAGAAATGTTGCAAAAGACATCCTAAAATAAATTGATTTACAGTTGCTTGTCACTCCTAAAAATCACAGAGGGGTATGTTACAATAAAAGATGGTGGGGTATGTATGCTCTTGCCCATACGGTTCTTCAGAATCTTATAGCATTATGAAGATACCAATTACATCTAAGGTGAAATAGAAAAGGAAAATGGGTTTCTGAGAATGAGGAGGGACCTGATTGTCCAGAAAGACAGCAAACATCTATATTTTTATTTGTTTGCCAGGAAATGCATCAGCCCAAGGCCCTTGGATTTGCCTAGGAATGCACTCTGCCCTCAGCCATCAGTGGGATAGTGGAAGTGGGGAGTTTGTAATAATCGTCTAATTGGACAAATTCTGAAGTCCACATAACAACTTTTACCTGTGTGTAGGTTTCCAGAAAAATCTAAAGAGAAAATGTACATGTCCACATGACCGTCTTTTTCCTCTTCTCACGGTAGGTCATCAGGTTCCTGCTCCAGCATGATGGAACAAATGCTGGGCAGCAGGATCCATTTCATCTGAGGAAAGCGGGTCTGGAGCCCCAGTAAAGGCAGTGTGGGGAGGTGACCTCCCTGTGCCCATGGAAGAGGGACAATCCTTGCCTGTGCCTGGTTATCAGAGGCGCAGAGGGTCCATAGCAGTAGCTAGAAGGAGGCTAAGGAGGTTGGGGATGATATCGAATGTCAAGATATGTTGCTACAGCTCTGGCTGGGCTGACCAGATAATGGCTGATAAAGGGAGATTATGCAAGACTTGAGATACTAGATTTCCACGGAAATGAAGCTTTTCTTCTTGAGGATCTTAAAAGCCTGTGAAGCTGACTTTCTGCTACCTCTGCATTCACCTAGCAGATTCACTTCTGCTGTAGAGGGAAAAAGTCAAGGGTGCTGTGTATCTTCTTGCTCTTTCATCCTGAGAAGCAGCCCTCACGAATTGCTGCACCAGAAAGGACAGCCTTGAACAAGAAAGGACAGACCGCTAGTGTCTTCTGCATAGCATTATGCAGGGGCTCTACCAGAAGACTGCATTACGGTCAAGGACTCTCAAGGTCTGTTCTAGCTGGGTGCCCCAAACAGCCTGTGCCGGCTAAGCCACCGAGGAGGAACTGCGTCTGGCTCAAGATCGCGCGTGACGTGCTGGAGCAGTCATCCAAAGCCAAGGAGGGATGGCACACGGCTGAAGTCATTCATGCCTGTATTGATACCAGCAAGATTGTCCTTGGGAAGTAGGTGCTGGCAAAAGAAGAAGTGTCAGGGAACAAAAATACAAAAAACTGAAGTCCATCAGGCTACCTTAGGCAATGGGGACTTACCTGAAAGTGATGCCATTTCCTTTGCATTTTATTGCAAGTGTCATAATATTTGGTCATTCTTCCAAGTAACTTTATGACAATGAAGTCTTTTGTCTTCAGCTTTAAAGATAGCTTGCATTTTTCAGAGAAAAGCATGAAAAGCATGAAAATAACAATGCCAAAATGTAAAGAGAAAACAGATCTTTCGATATTCTCAGTTACTGTTTTTAATTTCAGAAATGTGTTTCTCATCGCTATTCCTTGTCCTGAGCTGAGCTTTCAGCAGAGACATTTCAAAATTGCCCCATCCTTTCTAGCCATGGAGGAAAATTTGCAAATTCTGCCTGTGGTTGTGATCCACAATTGACCATGTTTTTGTTAAGGGAGGTACTGTTAGGAATGAATTACCTGGTAACATTTGTGCTTTTTCATGATGTCTCTTGAGGAATGTGCTCTGTGTAGGCAGTACTAGCATGAGACATAGCGAGACCTGCTTTGCATCCACCCACAGATGAAATGGGCTCTTTCTGCATTAAGCCCCATGAGCTGGGCTCCCGTGTGTTTGGATACTTCCATTGAGCTCTCTGCCTGGGATGTTCATGCAGGATGCCAGTGGTTCAAGTGGAGATTGAACAGTGAGCCACTGGTTAGATGTTCTATGTTGATTATTTCTGATTGTTTATCATATTTCTTGTATGAGAGCCACAGAACTGTGGCTGTGCT
Source organism: Crypturellus tataupa (assembly GCA_034781795.1). NCBI lineage: Eukaryota > Metazoa > Chordata > Aves > Tinamiformes > Tinamidae > Crypturellus > Crypturellus tataupa. Next base: position 4,789,495 of record JAWLRI010000039.1, read on the forward strand.
GTATTGGCCTATAGGTAGTGGTCTCCTGCTGTCCCACGTCCTACTAGTTCCCCTCTGGCTGAAACGAAGACAAGTATTTTAATAGCTTTTTCTGTCCACAAAAGTATATTTCCCCCGCCTCATATTATTATTTTTCTTAAATTTTTCCAAAAGGTATACTTGTTCCTTGATACAAGGGGAAAATAAAAGCTATACATTAAAAAAAAAAAATCTGAAAGATTATTTATAACTTAGAGCTACATGAGGTGCTTTTTAATCTGATTTTGCCATTTCATATTTTTTCCTGCATGTAAGTTTGGGGACTGTGTTTTAGTTTTTATCTTTATAATAGAATTAGAAACCTGCCAAAGTGACACAAGACTATCACGTAGCTGCTAGATCAAAAGATTTCCTGGTGCAAAGGAATGTTTATACTTTACATAAGAACATCAGTCACCTGATGTGGTGAAGTATACACTGACTTCAAGGGAAAGACTGTAGAGCTCTTTAGAGCTTTGAGAATGGCCAGGCATGAATTATGCTGATATATGTCCACACTACTATTTCATTGAGGAAGATAAGGATAAAATAGGATAATCAATCATATTCAAACAATCCAGAACTACCAAATACCTCTTCAACTGCATTAGGCAAATATATATATATTTTTAAATTCAGTTATGCAGATAAAGACTTTGGCTTGATCATAAACACAATAAAAATGTATTTTTATCTCTGGTCAGTTTAAGCTTTGCTGCAGACGTAATAGAACAAAAAGGTGCAATAGCCTAAGGATACACATTTTGTTTGAGGAGTCAATAATTTCTCATTTCTGTGCCTGAATGAATGTTTGGTTTGGTAGGAAAATGTTCATTTACTTGGCCACAAAATATTTCACAGTCCCTTGACTTTGATTATAAAACTCAATACATTTTTTAGAAAGAATGAAGTTAAAATAACTGTTCTGGAAACAGAAATAGAAAAGGATCTTTAAACGTTTAGTGATTTGAAATATGGAAATCTAAATTTGAAGTAAGCTTTGATGTAGGTGAGGTGTTTTATACCAAGAAGACTTTCATGCAAAGACTAAATCTGGCCATTCCAAAAACATCTCATGTAACCCTACTCCAATATGGAATTTTAATTTATTTCTAGAGGGAGCTGTGCTATGCAGTTCCTCAGTTCAGTAAGATTCTGCTTCTTATTCAGGAACACTTGCTGAACCAAAAAAAATCTAGGTTTGATGCAAACTAATTAAGCTTTTGAGGATTTACAAGCAGCAGTCAAAATCTTGCCAGCAAAATATTCAGTGGGAAATAGAGTAGAAGCTCAAACCTCAAATTCTGCAAATTGAAGAGCTTTCCTTGGAGCTCCAGCTAGGAGTCTGAGGCTTAGGGGATATCTTTGATTTAAAGAGGGATTTTGAGAGCACAAAATGAAAACAAAATGTGTAGGGACCAAAATATTTTATCAACTTTTCCTGGTAGGCTGTGTTGAACGTCTGAAGGAATTAAGGGCTGAACAGATGATCAATCTGATAAAAAGCTGAGTTGCCTTAACCTGGGCTCTGGCTCTGTGTACACCCCAAACTTGATGCAATGGTAAAGCAAAATTTACAGATTTTATTCCTCAACTGCAATGAGTCAGAAACATGCAGATGGTTAGTTAAAATTATTCAGATGATAACTGTAACGGCCCTTTGCAGTAACTTGATTGCCTGTGATAGTCTGTCTGTACCCTTGCTAACCAACATGAAAAAACAAATGTTTTAATTTATCATTCTCAAAGCAAATAGTGTTGCACCTGGCACCACACACGCGCTACCTGGGTTTAAGACAGTCCAATAACATCCGCCAGAGCCCGTGTGTCATCCCGTCCTCTGCATTTCCATGTTCTTTCAGGAAGGCTAAATCTCCAGTAAGGTGGGAGGGTTTCAGTCTAGCAGATTCATTTATTTTTATATCGCCATAGAGTCAGCCTGAAATGTCTTAGGTACATTTAAGGATTAGAGACCAATCCAGTTTAATGTGCATGGGCTGGTGAATGTCACAACGACTTGGAGAGGAAAGTCAGATCCATAAATGCAAGCGTGGCCGGTCCATCTGTTACAGGATTTGGGCTCTTTGGGATGAATACGCTTCCTTCATGTATCTTGTGCTGAGTAATGAGAGTGGATCCCTTACTTATAAACACCCCAGCTGGCCCTGTTAGGAGCTGCTCAAGTTGGCTTTCTGAGCTACATCAAGTAAAGCCAGATTTTTACTGATACATCATTTTTTTTCTGACCTGTTCCAGTGTTCACACAGGGTGCTGCACAGCTGCATGGTAAAAGATGCTCACAGTAAATCTCCAGTGGATGAATCCATTCCTGCTCAGGAGAAATCCCAAAGGGGATAATGTTCTGACAATAACGAGTGAGAGGATGAGGCACAGAGACAGGGAGCCCAATTCAGCTGCCTGAACAGAGGTGTCTACCAACCTCTGGGAGGCTGAAAAGTACCCAAGACACATGCATGGGGCCACCAAGTGTGACACGGGGCCTCTGGAAGACTTGTTCCTCGGCAGGGAGGCGGCTGCTAGTGAACTAGGACACACTGGGGCATTAGGTGCCTCTATGCTGGGAAGTGAATCAAGCCCAGCACACTCCTTTTATCTCCAGAAGACAGTGATGGTGGAGAAGTCCTGGAAATATTTAGTGGCGGGCCCTGTAAGAGTTTGGTTATGTCAGAAGCTATAGCGCTTGCCTGACTTGCCGTGTGCTGTGGTGAGTGGCACCAGGAACTCTTACATTTCGGGTCAGGAGAAGGAGAGACTATTGCCCACTGAGGAAAGCAGCTGGGAGGGAATGGTGTGAAGACTTTGGATTAGAGTCAATAAAGCAGCTTTCACCAAAGGAGAAAGAAGCAGGAGTTATGGATCCAGGTTGGCAGGAAAACAAATGCAAACCAGCAGGGTCTTGTGTGTCTTTATAGATTTTTTTTTTCAGTGTTGGTCTTGGCTACAGTTAGAGGCCACTCAATACAAAACTCATCTTTCCATCAAAAACATCGTTTTTTTGGTAAAGCCGCTACAAGCTGCTGGCTGGCCTGTGTTGGGAGAGTTGCTCTCGTGCTGACAGCCTCCATGGAGAAGTAAAGGATGGAACTGTCTTGAAGCCTGAACATCCCTCTAAGAGATGCCGGTCTGCTCTGCAGAGCATTGTTACATTGGCACTATGAGTAAACAGAAGCCTTGATCAACTCTATGATGTCTAAGTAAAGATTTATTCGGCAAACATTTTACCTTTTCTCTTAGCAAACCCTTTTTTTTCCCCAGAAATGTTTTTTGCAACATTTGCACCTGTGCTTTCTTTAGTTACGCCTACACTTGGACAGATAGTGAGCTGTAAATCTGTATTTAAAAGGTCAAATGATCTCGTTTTGACAATATTTCTTACCCTAACTTTATCACCAGCTCCCTCCTCCATCTCAAAGAAGCAGTAGATGGAAAGTGATATTTTCTTACTGGAGACGGTCCATGAATAGCAGAGAGAAAATACAAAGAATACATTTTATTTTAGAATGTCTAGGCGATTTTCAGATGATGCTGATGGATATCCTCTCTTAGGAAATCTCTCTAGAGGTAACGAAAGTTAAATTAAAACTTTATCTCACCAAGTGACTTGTTTTTTTTTTAATTGCCAATGGCATTTTTCCCCCACCAAACTTTATATTTCACCAGGTGTTTCTATTGCACTCTTTAATACTTACTCAGACACAGCTCATTTCTGTAAAGTGTTAGTTGCCTTCAGCCAAGTTGCTTCCCCAGTCAATTGCTGTAACAGTTAAATCACTAGTCCAAAATCGACCCAAGCACTTCCTGCAAAAGCGATCCAATGCGGATCCTACTGGAGGCACTGAGAGTCTTTCCATCATTTTTAATTGGAACGGGCTCAAACCTGTACCCTTACAGACTCTTTTGGATATTGAAGCTTTTCAACATCAGACGGGAGATATACAGGGGTCTTATAAAACGGAGTTGTTGTTAGTAAGTAATAGTGAGTGATTGCTTTCTAATTACCGTTTACTCAGTTTCTGTAGCCAATGGTGTTTTATTAATCCTGGTTATAATGATTACATCTAAAGCTGGTAGACTTCAAAGTCTCCTCTTTCAATGAGTTCTATTTGAAATGTGAGCCACATTTTATGTAAGCTATTTTTTAACCTATTTGAACTCTTACAAAATATGAACAATTTAGTAATTATTTCAGAATAGAAAATTACCAGTATGTCACATTTATTTTCTGAAAATAAAAATATACAACGCCTCTAATCTTTTGTTACGGTATAAAGGTGTATGCACTGCTTTATTTTTCCTTTTCTCTCTTTTTAAAAGAGAGGGTAAATGAGTTTTTGTTTGTTTGCTCTTGAAAATAGACAGAAGAATGAGCAGCACTTCACAGAATCATCTAAGCAGGTAGATAGCTGGGTTTATATGGTATACATACATAGGAACCAAAAAGAAGTGGGTATCTGTAAATGAATTTGAAGTTGACTTAGTGAGGACTGTGTGTGTAATGCTTGCCGCTGCTTTATTTTTAACAGAATTTATTCCACCTAGATCAACATCATAAATAATGCTGTCTGATTAAGAGCAGAAATAACTGTAGCCAGAGCAATTTACCCACTTCTTGGCTGATGGTGCTCGACAAGCTTTGTGAAAAGGGCAAGGTTGCTGACGGTCTCTCAGTGAGCAGACAGCTACTTCTGGTGTAAGGCAGGCAGTGCGGGTTTCGAGCCTCATAAATGACAGAGACAAGGACAGAGAGGTGAAGACAACGTGACCTGACTGGGAGGTGCTGGGCGTTCATGCAAGGCAGGGCTTTAAGCTTCAGGTCCTTGCTTTAGCAGCAGTATTTGGTTACTAATAACACCAGCTATAGTTCCATATTACTAAGTAGCCAGACAGCAGACAATGTTTACCCCCATTTTTAATGTGGTTTTTTTTTTCTAATCACATATTTTTTAAAGCTTATTATTTTATATAGTACATCACTTTCTTACATGAATGAAGAAAAAGTCGTATACTTTTCTGTTCTAGGAACAGCAACAGTTCAGTTTTATCCTTAAATGAAACAGCGAACAAAATGCAGAATTTCACAGAAGACAACAGATTCTTCTTGGATACATCTGCTTCGATTTTAAGTTCAGAACTTAAGTTCAGAACTTTTTTTTTTTTGTCAAAAGGGGTGTGAATATAGCAAGAAATGTGTTTCCCTGGAGGAATCAGACATCCCTATCAGATATAGCAGAGAAAACCTATAGTGTAGTGAAATTATCTGTACTGATTTCATCTGTTGTTCCTTCTTTTTCTGCCTTTTCTGGCCGTTCACTGCAAAGGCAGAAGATGAGGATGGACTGATGATAAGGTAGGTAGAAAATGTCCTCCACCATAATCATTCTTCTACCAGATTGGGCCAAGTTTCTGTGCCAACACTGGTGAAAAGACTTATTTTGAGGGGGAAGGAAAATTATTTAATCCATTAACTATCATATCCCAAACTGTTTAAGTTATCCCTGGTTTAGATTAAAAGATTGTATCTATTACTATGTTTCCTGTGCTCTAGATAGAGAGAGGTAAGCTCTGTACTGCGTTTCTCATTATTCACAGTTTCAACTCATTTTTCAGACCTTTCCTGTGTTCTCTACAGAATATATTCAACGTGTATTTAAGCCTTATACCAAGGCTTAAAGATTCTTATCTCAGTAGAGGAACAAGAGCAGTGCTGTACCACTCGGTGCTGCTGGGAGTCCAGGTAGTAAGGCTTGTCCCAGTTACATTTATGGTAGGAGCCACTGTCTGCATGACAATGTTGATGCGGCATCAGTGCGAAGTTCCTGACTCCGGCCTGTTCTGTTAGGAGGTTTTTTTTCTTTGTTTGTTTGTTTTCTTAAGAGCACCAAACCAGTGCGCTGTGCCTTTAGTCAATTTAGTAGTGATAAAAACACTGTGTGCATCTGTGCTGTACTCTTCACAAAAGGTGCTGTGTGTGTCTATGCTGTATCATTCCTCGTGCTGCAACCGGCCCAGAGGATGGCGTAGTTCCCTCATCGTAGCTGTGGCTATTGCAATTCACTCAGAGTTGCCTTTGCACTGACGGGTCATTTGTGCAGAGAGGGCACTGACTGGTTCAGGGAACTGCTAATGAGCTGGAGAGCCTCTGGGTTACCACTCTGAATCTTCTTCAATTAACAGTTACCAAACGTAATTAACATTCATAATGTATTTATTTGACCTATGTGGAAGTCAGCTGAATTTCTCCATCCCACAGGAGGCTGCCACCAAGAATGGCAGTTACTAACCAGAAAATTCAATGTGCAAGGACCCACCTTTTGCCCAAAGAGTAGTCCCTCCAGTGCAAGCATTAGGTTTATTTTTGAGAGATGAAATCAAAACAGTCTGGAGAGCTGTGTCTTGTAGACAGACTGCCTGAGGTGGCAGGGAGTTCAGTCTAATACCTTGCGTTGTCTCCAAGGTGTGTTTAGAGAATACACAGGGCCACTTTCCTGGTGGCATCTAAAAATGGCTGATAGTTACCAAAATCCCTCATTACTCGTGTAAACTGAGAGGCACTAAATGTACTATCTAAATTACCCCAGTGACAGTTGTACACACAGGACTTTCAGGACACTTGCTGAAATATATTAGACACATTTAATTTTAATTATTAAGGACTGGTACACTTGTAACTGTGGGAAAAAATCAGAATAATTTTCATCTTAGCTACTTGTTTTAAATGGCTTTTGCTATCTCCTATCGCATAATGGGACTATTTTAGTATTCTGAGTGGATGAGTAACTAAGGAGTGGGAGAATGCCCAAACCACTCCCAGGATCTTTGATAACCTCAGAGTGCAGGGAGTTGTGAGTGGATTTGGATGGTGTGAGGTCATGGTGATTAGAGAATCTTAAGGATGTGTAAGAGCCTCTTACCAGGTTTGCTTGTCCCAAGCAATGCTCTGCTAGCAGTTTATTTAATTTTTATGTGACTTTTCATTTTCTTAGGTATAAGAAACATGAACTGATGACATATCCATGCTCAGTTTTCTTAACTAGGTTAGTGCAAGGTCTCTGGTCTGTGTCTTTCAGAATGGAGACACTCTGTTAATCTGTTTAGACAAAAATTGCATATAAAAGATGTATTTGTTAAATCCACTGACATAAGCTTTTATCCTCTTTGGTACCCTACACCAAACTAGTATTCTGTGTTGCATATGCAGTGTCCTTTCAGGAAACTAAAGAGCATTTCAGAAATCTAGTCCTCTGCTGAAGGTTGTTTTACTTGTAAGGATCATTACTGATCCACCTACTGATCCTACTGATCCACCTGGTAAGCGCTGTCACCTCTTCAGGGAACACGTAGGGCAGCAGAGAGCGTGGTCTGACTCCTGGTGTTAGCCCTAATGCACCCTGTTTACTGTTGCACACCTCTGACCCCCTTGCAGGTCTGCAGAAGGGTCGCAGTCTCGCTTGCAGGCTGCTGTGAGGGGAAAGCAAGTCTGAGGGATAAGACAAAACGGGAGCTGAAGGACCTGCAACGATTTCTGCTATGGGTTCTAGAGATCAGTTTGCAAGCCTCGGGAGCATATGAGACATTCAACTATCTCACTAAATCTCTAAGAAATCTGTTGAAAAGTATCCTGTTATGAAATGATGATTTGTGTAGTTTCACAAAAAAAAAAAAGGTTAAAAAGGAACATCAAATAGACATTTAACTTATAACTTTTCTAAGATTTACCTTAATCTTTTCTAAAGCCTTGTAATGTTTTTAAATACATTCACAGAGCTTAGAAGTCACATGACCATTCTTTTTCCCTTGAAATGACATGATAACCAAATTATTCATAGTGGGACTCTTCCATTTAGTTTTCAAACAAAACCCAAAAATCTCCTAAATAAACAAGGCAGGAGACGCAAAAGTAGTATTTCTACTATTATGCTGTCAAAAATGTTGGTGCGTAATATATGCTGTAGATTGACTGTACATCAGTTTTTCCCTTAACGGGTTTTCAAGTTGTGTATAATGCTGATCAAAGGAGCTGTCAGTGCAATACCTCTCTGCACGGGGTGGGCGGGACATACTAAGTCATATACAACAACACAGAATCCAAAACAAAATCTTAAATAAATGGTCACTTGGTGCACCAGATACCAGCTAGAGGAGTGGGATGGCTAGTTCCATTATTCATAATTAATCTTTCAAATCTGCGAAACAAATCATTTTCTCAGTCTGAACTTGCCAGACAGTGACAAACTACACGACTGCCTTTAGGCAACCTGTCAAGTTTATTTGTCTTTCCAGACAAATCATCAAGATGTTTTCTCCATGTTCACATACCAAAGGCAATGTAATGGGGAGAGCTGGAGCATGAAGTGTGTGTGTGTAGAGTAGGCCTCCCTGTCACATAAGAGTTTTTTAAATGTTATTTGATAGAGAGCTGTGGTTGCTTCTTGCTCATAGGTGCATTATCAGTGACCCTAGGCTTAAGAATCAGGAATCATGAATGTTCCACTACCACTGTGTCTACTTCATCTGTCCTTATATGACATGTTCATCTAAAAGGATTAGTCTTCGGAAGAATGAAAATTTTGTCACAAACATTTCACAAAATTTCGCTAAAGCTTTGAAGGGAGTCATTCACTAATTCCTCTATCACCCTGTTTCTACGCTATACCAGAGTATCCATGAGGATAATACTGGAAAACACACAGCTGAGAGAAGCAGCACTAGTCACCGATTCAAAAGGAGATATGAGGCTTTTGTAAAATATTACGAGAGAGAAGGCAGAAAGGCAAGTGTGTGTCCATAACCTCTCTCCATTCCCACCCAAATCTTGATATTTGGCATTGGGGTAGATACCCAGCGGTTGGCTACAGTGAGCTCTTGACTTAAGCTATATTAATTAATTCTACTCTTAAACCACCCAGTAAGGATTATACTAAGAGTATCACATCTCAGGTCTAAATGAATTCCAATCCTAGCATGCAAGATGTTTGCTGAGGCAGCCCAGGGCATAAGGTTTGCTTTTCCAGGGCCTTCCTTGAGTGCATCAATAGATGGCAGCAGGCAGTCCTGCAGCAGCAGGCCCCAGAGCAGCCGCAGCCCGCGATGGAGATGCTTGCGGTGATCTTAGGCTTAAATCTACCTGCAGGCACTGTCGCCTCTTAGGATGCTGTCCCTTTTAAAAGCAAAATGTTGCTTCTAGGGTCTGCTGTGCTTCGTTATTGTGGCGTCATGGAAGCAGTAAATAAGTACTGGCCTCTAACACAATAGTATCTTAAGAAGATTAACTGCTTGGACCCTAACAGATTATGTGCTACATTCAGCTCGTTTCTTGGCAGGCGTGAGTGTTCACAAATCCCACTTTTTTCATTCCTTCTTGAGTCAGGTAATTTTGTAACAGTTCGGCAAGGGCATATTCCTTTCTGGGAGGAGGAAAAAAAAAATGAGGTAGATGATACATTGTATTTAAGAAGATTTAAGAATCATAACAAATAGAGGCTATTTCTTAAACTTGGCAGTCTGTGGTGAACTGTGAGTAATATTTGCTGGCTATGAAAAAAAATTGAAAAGTTACAATTCATCTTGGGAGAATGTATGCCCAGATCAATAGTTTGGTCAAAGCACTTGTGTTAACATCTGGTGCTCACTTACAAGTGCTTCCAACTTCTTTTTTTTTCTTTATGTTCAACATAGCACAGAAATAATAGCACTCCCTGGGGATGGGGTTACAGTAGTTGGAATTTTACAACGAGCCCAAGCCAGTGTTGGCAAAAACCTGCTGTGTGTGTGGGAGCTATGGGGGAATGTGGTGTAAGGCACTCTGCCCGTCGTCTGAAGGTCTAACCTTATTTAATTGTTATATTTCCTAATGAACAGCTGCATCGTGCTTCAGAGTGATTATGCTGAAAAATACTTGTAATGACCCAAGTGATGGAAGAGAACATTGCTATAATGTAGCTTTTAAAGCTTCACCCAGTAGGTAGAATTTACCTTCTCTAATGTTTTTGTCTTGGTGTGAGACTGAAAGGCATGTAAGGTATCAAGCTTATGGTTAATGACCCCATTTTTTTCCTTGAAAACAGTATTAGCAAGCCCTTTATCAGGAAGACATAGTGTCTCTGTGAGCTGGCTCCACAGTCACAGGCATGAATTCATCATGCTCATTTACTATCAAAACAACAAATTTCAGTCTACCATGTAATATAATGCTTTGCTTCCCAGACTTCTGCAGTCTTCTGGGTAGAAAAACACAAATCTAAAGCCAAGTTTTAATGCGAAATGGTATAATCATAAAATCCAATTAAAGTCAAGGTGAATTATCTTCCAAATTGCTATTCTTAACCTTTCAAGAAAGATCTTGAGGTGATATTCTGTGTACAGGCACACAGAGTTATGATCCAAGAAGTAGTGGGTGAAGAAATACAGCTGAAGTCTACAGCCCCTTGCATGAAGGACTATGCTCCTTGGGGGTTGTTAAAGTACTTGGCCCTCTCTAAGGCTCTGCATCGGCAAAATAGGCCATTTTAATATTGCTGACATGTCAATAAAATAACAAGGTTTATGGGAAAGGGTACAATTGCTTGTTAATGTTTCAGTGCTGCTGTGGGCATAGATTATTCTCAGGCTTAATCTCACACTGAGTATTTGTACATGATTTGAATCTATGCACTTAAAAGCAACCTAAGGAGGAAGAAAAATGAATGGAAACAAGAGGTATTAGATGAAAGTAAAAAGGCCTAGATTTAGTTTATTTGAAGGCTCCAGGGATACAATAAAGTTAAAAAGATATCACTTTTCAAATATCCTCTTAAAAATGATAATCTGAACAGACCTATTTTGGCCTTGATATCACTTTTTTATTATTATTTTCTAGATAGGCACTGGAATTCATCCAAATTTTTTTTGGATGCCACTGAATTTGAACATGTTGTCTTCATGTCTCTCCAGCAGCAGGCTTTCTGGAGCACCGTAATTGAGACAAAATTGTTCTGTATTCCTATAGACCAAGCCTTGATAAAAGCACACTGTCTATTTAAGCATTAACATATTATGTTATTTTTTTCCCCATTCGAAACAGGACCTAAATAACTGAACGAACCCAGCTGCAAATATCAGCCTTCACTATGTTTTCATTTTACACTTTACAAATATGGCAGAGCTGCTGTGTTTGTAGTTTTCCACACAGCTGAAAAGTCAGCACTGAATTACTCACCAGCCTTTGGAAGTCATTTATATACTCAGGCTGCTGTAAGCTATAGAGCTCCAGCATTCGCAGTCTAGAAGACTTAATCACTTCCTTCCTCCGCTCTGATATATATCAGGATGTGTATATCTTTATGATTCCTAGGTGATAAGCCGTCAGCTTTACATTCTCCACTGACTGTTGTGGAATTCCTTTGCAAATACACTGAGGAAGCTGAAAAGACGAGCAGAGTGAGAAATGTCTGTGGTAAATAATGTGTGAATCCCCCTTCAAAAACAAATGCTCCAGCTTCACCTCCCTTAGCTACTAGTAGTAGTCAGTACCCTCCGTCCCGCACATGGGTCAGAAAAGGAGACACAAGATGCTTCAAGCAAACTTTTGGTTAAAAGAAATTTGTGCTGGGAAAGGGCTGAGTCACTTCTGGGGGTGCAATTTGTTGCTGCAGAGTTCCTGGTTTAATAGCTAATTTTCTCCGAAGTCCCCATAGCCCTTCCTGCACTCAGCATTGGCTCACACCATTTTGCTGGCACTCTTCCCCCCACTTTGCAGGTAGACAGTCTAGTGAGAAGGAAACTACTGCCAAACAAAAAGTATAGAGAGTGGAGAGGATCCTGCTTCTCAGCAACAGCTAGCTCTCTTGTTTACTTCGCTGTATTATTAATGGGGCACTGGGGAACTAGAAGAACATGCTGACCCTTGTAAATCCAGCAGTTTGGGTGGCGGAGGCTTCTGTGTTGCAGAGTGTTGCTGACTATAGAAAGGATAAGTTTTGCTCCTTAATTGCAGGTTTACATTGGTGAATTTTCTTTCATTATGTACCACTAGCAGAATTTGCTTCTATTAACGGACAATGTAGTCTAGATTTGTATGTCCAGCAGTGCTCATTTCAACAAGGCATTCCTACTAATTCAGCTAACAGTGTTGTTTTACCTGTTCTGGACAAGCAGAATATAAAAAAAAAAAAAAAAAAAAAAAAAAAAAATTCTGGGCATCCTTTGATTCAGCATTGGCCATTTAAAAACTAACTTAAATCTGACTGCAGTAAAGTACTTTTACTATAACACCAGCATAAAAAGTAGTGTGCCCCAGTCTCTGTAAGGATTGAAACCATGATAAACAAAGGCCAACAGCACTTCATTTAGTGACAAACAGCAGCTGCCACCGACCCTTAAATCTGCAGTTAGTGATGGTGGTCCCAGATCTGCTTTGCACATTTTTGCAGGGGTTATAACACTTTCCCAGGATATATGAGAGCTTGTGCCAGATCCTCCTTGGCTTCTGAGATTTCAGCCATTTTCTACTGCTGTAGAGTAGAAGTTCACAGCTCTGTAGGAAGACCTCAACCTTTGATTGCCATCCTGAAAGGAGTGCCAGACTTGTGAGGCCATGGCTTTAGGCCAAGTCTCAAGGAACTTTCTGAAGAGCTGGCAGAAGCACTGTTGGGTGGTTTGCTGGTGTGCATATGGGTGAGGACCAGCTGCCTAAACAAAACATGTCTACTGCCAATAGAGATGCTCTGGGGTAACAAGTAACCCGCCTTGGTCTCCAGATGGGTGCATCCTTCCAGGCAGCATTGTGTTATATTTGCCAGCACTGTCTTGGGTACCCTAGGCATCTCAAATAGTGTGAGGTGCCTCCGTGTAGGCAGCTGTGACCGCCCTCTGACTGACATGGCTGAAAACTTTAGCTGCAGAATGAGAGGTACATCTGAGAACGGCTAGCAGAGCAATATGAAAAGTTAGTCAACAGTTAACTTTGTCTTTCCTCTGTCTTCTTATTTCCTCCTGGCTGGTAAGGCAGCTTCCCATTCAGGATGTGACTTGCTACAACTGTTCTCATGGGTGTCTGCTTCTCCTCATGTCCTGTGAACCACACTCCTGCTACCACACTCACAGTCATCTGGGTTCCTAAAGGCTTGTCTCGCCTGCGCCTTTCCACCTAAGTGATGTCTGCATAGGTGACATAGATCCTTCTGTAAATTTGCACCCACTGATAATGAGGTCTCTGTGACTAACTTGTGGACTGGACATCTGGAGGAACTTGTGGCACAGCTGGGGAATATGTGGAAGTAAACCCCAAAGGATCCCTAATCTAGCCTTACTAGGAAATATTCAGCAACCAGGTAAAGCAGTGACCGGAGGAGCAATCATCCTGGTCAGAGGGGTCTTCCTTGGCTCACAGAGAAGAGGAGCAGCAAAGAGGGAACTTTATCCAGGCTGTCACTCCTGTGGGAATGAAATGAACTTCAGCGTAGCCTCTCAGAAAGATACATGTGTCGGTTGGAGAACAGAAATATCCCGCTGGGTGTGCATTCTACTGCCTTTCCACATGGAAACTTCTTCAGTCCCACCCAGAGCTCTCAAAATAGCGTGTGGAAATGTGTTCTTGCTTTCGCGTTCATTTTGTTCTGCCTTACACCTGTTAGACTTCACATATTCCACAAAAAGAAGCAACCATTGCCTTTTCAAAAAAAAAAAAAAAAAAAAAAACCCTCTTTTTGCCAGAGCCAGCTGAACAGCTTGTGCCCCCGATCAATTTAAAAAAAGCTGTTCACCTAAAACCACAGATAAGTGAATCATATTCAACGAGGTCATCTATTCCCAGCTAAATAAATGACTTTTCTTCCAGGGTAATACAATCTTCTGTTACATAGAGATTAAATTACCAGGCATAGGAAAAAAGTCTTAACCTTTTAAAATATTGAATGTTTGGGAATTTGCTTTCAACAGTCTTACTAGCAGAGCCGCCAACTGAAGCTGCTCCTTGGACAACTTTAGAAAACATGTAAAGTATTTCCAGCATTCTGTTGGATAAAAATTTAGTCTGGATGATTTTTTTTTCTCTACTATCCCCAAACCAATCTATTTACCATCATTACTATTACAGATATAAATAGCTTATGACTTCAAAAAGCCAATTTGGAGACTAGCTCTGAAGCTGTCCTCTACCCAGCTCCTATCTGTGCCTGATATGTTGCCAGGGGAGCTGCATTGTTTCCTAGTGCAGTAAATGAATAAAGTTAAATTTATATTTCACTCTGTGCTGGAGAAAAAAAGAGATGTAGTTATGTATGCATTACCTTGAATATAAATCGTAGAGAGATCTCCACCTCCTCTGTCTGCTATAAGGCATGCATAAAAATGTCCCCCTGGAATAGAAATGAAACCGTAAAACACCATGTCTATAACTAGCGATGAGTCAGATGGAGACTTCAGAAGTGAATCCAGATTTCAAATACCACCCAAATCTCTGTGTGATCAAAGGTTTTAGTTCTGACCCAACTCTAAATCACCATAACAGCTTGGATAAAATTCTGAATCCATAAATTGCTACCATTTTGTACATTTGTTTAACCATATGGAGCTCTTTTCTCAAATTGTAACAGCACAAGAGCAGGAAGCCTTGCTGGACATTATAAGACATAGGTGAAATCCTATGTCAGCTACAGACCTCTCCTGCCACCTTGGGTGAGTAATTTAATCTTGGATGAGATTTCTGGAGCGTGGGGTACAGGGGAAGGCGTAGTGCTATCATGAAATGTCATTCAGTCACCGAGGAGGGGAAAGTCTGAGCTCAGTCTCACTATTCTAACACATCTTCTTGTCTTCCTCCCATCCAAAGCTGTGTAATGATCCTCTGTCTTGACCTTTTTTTTTTTATCATTTTGAGGAATAAATGCTTCCCCATTTCCCAAGGTTCTTAGGCAGGGGAAGAATATTCTTAAACTTTGGGGCACTGATATCTAGCAGCAGTGAAAGCATAGATTGACATAGGCATATGATGTTGTGGAAGGCATAGATGTAATGTTTTAATGAAAATATTATGTCTATACTATATTATCTATCATCTGTTGTGTTTTTTCCCCAGTAAAATGCCATTTTGAATTAAACCTCACTTCACCCTTAGAATAGTTCTAAATCAAAACTAAATACTTGAATATGAGGCAAAATGTTTTGTGCCAAACAAATATATATTTAGTATAAGAGCAAAGCAAAGCAAAGTAAAACAAAACAAACAAAAAAAGGGAACAGTTCTAATCACAACTCTCTAAATGATTTTTGTTTTCTTTTTTTTCAGTGTATTTATACTCGATTTCTCCTGAGTGCAGCAGTTAAATCAGTCCCACCTGACTTTCAGGTCAAAGACTTGAGTTGAATTTAGTCAACTCAGTCAACTTACTGCCACTGATTATTCTACATCTCCATATGTTACATCCTTCTGAAGCACCATGCATATATTGTGCCTTCCAGAGATGTCCTAAAATTAATTAATGAGCTATGAAAGTGTGATAAGGAGTGCTTATATTTTTGACAGGAAAACAAAAATCAGTGTAACATCATGTAATATGTCATCGGGCTTTACTGAAAATTAACCCTCATTAGTCATAACTAAATATGACTAGGTTCAAATTTAGTTTAGCTCTTAAAAATCAGCAACTGGTTTTGGTTGTTAGGCAGAGCAATGGGGCGGGTGGGACAGGACCATAGCTGCTACGTCCTCTCCCTTCTTTGGCACTGTCTACCCCCTCTACGCACTCTTTGTTCACAGAGGCAATTACTAAAACTAGGAAAAGGACAAAGACATTTCTTCTCTATATTTATGGAAAATGCCTGCATTGTTGTTTTTAAGGTAGAGAGTTCAAGGGAAAATAAGTGTTACTTTTATTATACAACAACAACTTCAATTCTAACTAAGTAAACATTGCTTCAAAAACGCAACTGTTCTTCAGCCTTCCAACATTTTCTTCAGTTTTCCTAGTCGAAAGTGAAGAGAGAGAAACTAAAGAGATGGGGAGGGGAGCATTTAGGATTAGAGTTAGAACAAAAATTTGAAAGTCCAGAAAATTCCAGGTACTTTTAAAAAGAAATTAAAGACAAATCTTTGAAACATTTGTGAGGAATTGGTGCTGGTTACTAAAGGCTTCCAGTTTGACAGAGACACTATTTCATTTTCTCAGTCCTGCACAGAGAAAATCCGAGCTTGCGAGTGCTGTGTGGAGAGGCCATATGGGAAGCTTTGTAAGCCCCTGGCAAATGTCTGTATAAAACATGCACTTGTTTAGTACTTCTGCATGCAAAGCACAAAATGGCAATGAATGAGGCCGCACAGCACCTGCGTGAGGCAACAAATCACTCTCTCAATCTACAGATGGTGGAACAGGCCCCACCTGTGCTCATGGTAGCCTCATCTCTGAGAAAGAAGAGAACATAAAATGTTGCAGGTCTAAGCCAGCATTATATGTATATTGTTAACAGCAGAAGGCTGGTAGGGAAGGAGGAAGGAATGAAGGAGGTGCCCAGCCCCTGGCTAGGAGGAATATATGATCCAGGTCAGGCCTCCCTTCTGCCTAGAACGGTCACCCCATAGCTGATAAGAGTGAGTGCTCTGCCAAGAAACAGGTACTGGATTATGGGAACACCTTTGTTGAGCATTCGGGTACACTGTGCAGACCATTAACTCAGCTTCACAACGCCATTAGCAAACAAGCAATTACAAGCACCTAAACTGAGCTTCATGGCAGGTAAATGTGGAGGACAGCCTTCATTCATCCTGTAAATGTAGTTTAAAACAATCCTCTCTCTTAATTATTCAGATAGTACATAGAACACTATGAATTGTTACCCATACACAGCCATTTTAAGTGCCAAAATCTTCCTAGCCACTTCTACTTTGAGGTAGCTCAGGAACTGCAACAGTTTCCTCTACAAAATATCGTCAATAACAAGTCTCTATCACATCACTAATAAACGCTGAATTTAGCAGCAAATGTGCAAGCAAGAGAATGTATCCACAAGACTGTTTATTGCATACACCATTCAACCAATAATAGTGGAAGGGATACAGTTTTTATAGAGAGAGATCTTACACGAAAGCTGAGGGAGGCACTGATAAGTCAGGTTATAGACTCATAGCTTAATTCAGCTCCTTTGTGCCCAGGCATTATCATACTTTGGCTAATTAGATGATCACATACGGTGTTTCCCCATTTAACTCCTGTTTCCTTTGGAGCAGAGGATGCTCTGCGTTGGGCAGCTGTTCGATAATTCTTTTCGTCCAGCTCTTCCATGTAGGGGCTCAGTGTTGCTCTGACTAAGCACCACGCTGCATGAACCGGGTATAAAGATTTCCTTGTGGGCTTTTCTCGAGCGCAAGTTGCTGGGAAGTCAGATGGCTTCACAAACATCACCAAAGTTGGCTTTAGAGCTCTCGTGTGGCAAAAGATATTATCCCATTTACAGGCACGGCCGAAGTCTGTGCAAGTATAGTATATGCTATAATACATAACTGAATCGACTCACAGCTCCACTAAAAATTACTTGGTATCAGCACAACAAGACAAAGAGGCTGATACTGCTAGTCTAGTAAAGCAGTGAGAAAATTGATAGCAGAGTTAGGCAACTTTAGCTCTGCCTGTAGTACATCCTAGTGCCAAATTCCTCCTGGCTCTCTAGCTAAGCACCAGACCAATTCCTGCCTTGCCTGTGGGGAGGGCAGGGTATTTCCACTGAGATGGATTACTATCACTCTGATATCACCGAAGTTAATGGAAATATTTAGCTGTCCATTGCTTAGAAGCCACATTTGGCCCAGATTGTGCAACTGCAGCATTCATGACTTCGGATGGCAGGTCATCTCATCAGTTAGGTTGTATGGATTGCCACCATGGGTAGAAGCGATCCTCTTTTTTGTATCCATTGTGAAGTACAGCAGGAATGTCCCTGAAATGATAATCAATAGCATGAGACAAATTAAAGCTGGCGAAACGTATAGCAACAGGATAGCGTTGTGATAACAAATCTATCACTTTCAGACAGTACAGATTTTCAAACCATATTTGTTATTGGATTTCAATGCTTTCCGCCCTCAGTGAGAAAGCTTTTTGGTATCAGGCAGCATATACAAAATACTATGAGATGAAAATATTTATTATAGAAATTTTAATTGAATGAAAGTCTTTGGGCACAAAGGAAATGTCTTTTCATAATTAGCTGTGTAACTCATTGTCTCAGGAAGTCATGGAGGACAAGAGCAATCAGGATGCTGAGGGCAGATATTTGTATCAATAAGTAGAGCAAATAGAGTAAATGGATATATGTGAAAGAGTCTGAAAGTTCAAGCATACAACCTTAAGTGATGAGGGAATCCAGAAAAAAAAAATACATTCTGTAACTCTATTTTGTAGTACATACACCTTTTTGAAGTCATGGTAGGGTATACTTTCAGCCAACCAGAATAACACACCTTTAACATGGCCATTCTAACACTGATTTCTTTATTCATGAACCATCAAAGAAAAATGGGAATTCCACTCTCAGAAAAGAACAACAATTTTCATCCTTCCAGTTAAGTGGGATTGGCCTTTCAACTCATTAAGGGAACAACCTCCTCTCACAAGAACTCGCTTCACATTTTATAGGAGTGACTGTGAAATACACACATCCTTCCCCACCAGGCTGAGATCAAACCAACATCTTGGCTTGCCAGCCTAGAAGCTTATTTATACTGTCAGCTCTGACTAAAGTCCCTGGGTTAATTCCAAGCACCTGCACTTAATTTTTCCTCCAGAGCAGGTGGGGCCAGTTGTACTTCTGGGTCATTAAAGAGCTTGTAGCCTTCACTGTATCCCAGGAATATGCCTGGGCCTGCAGGGATGGATATTGGCACCCGGATGTGCTGGCACCAGCTGGGGACCTCCAGGGTTAAGCTGTGGCTCAGCAGCCTGGCAGCTTTCCATGCGTGCCCTGCAGGGAGAGGGCTGCCTCCTGCAGCCTGCCGGGCAGGAATGCAATGTCCTCAGGGGGCCCCAAGGAGTGTCGTGAGTCAGAGACACGCAAGCAAAAATATGAGGGTGGCAGGATACCTTGCTGCTGAAATGAAGTGATGTCTTTTCACAATGTGTCAATGGTCTTCAAGATGTTATCCCAATCCAGCCTGGAAGTACTGGGAGACCCTAGAGGTCGTATGGGGAAGTGGATAGCTAAAGAACTCTGAGTAAAATCCCACTTCAGCTGCTAAAATAACTAAGACAGTGGGCAGTAAAAGCTATTGAGTTTGCATCACCCTAGGGCTGCTTGCAAGGTAATTTAGCAGGGCTTTTTTACGCAACAAGCATTTCAGACTAAACTTTTCTTTTTTTTTAAAACATCCTTGGAATTTCATTTAAGGGTGGGAGTTATACATTCTCTCTCATATTAAATATTAAGTGGGAAATATGCACAAAAAAAAATCAAAGGACTTATGCTACAGCAAGAACATTCCCTGCAGTCTCTCAAGGTGCACTGTTAAATGCTGTGATGGAGAGTATAACAAAGCTGGAGACCACTGCTTTGCAGTCATGAACCACTTGAAATTTGCAGTCAGATTTGAGCAGTATAGGCACCACAAGTTTTGGCTACAGATGAACTTCTGGGAATGTTGCACTCACTCAAAGTCCAACAGAGGTGAATATATTTGTCAGGAAGTACATGAATGAAATGCTATTGTTTAGTTAATATGCAGATAGTTTAAAATATAGAAGATTAACTGAGAATCTAATTATAAAATGCGTCACTTGGTATTTGGCACATTATGAAAACAGAGTCAATTGCCCTTTTTTTCTTTGATTATATATGCATATACTCAATGTGGTTACAATTCTGTACTGTGCATATCTGTTTTCTGTGTTGTGCACAAATGTGGGAACTTTTTGTACAGTTTGTACAAAATGTGCATTTAAGGCTGTCTTTCCCTTACTTGCATCTTAAGGAACAATCTCTCCCTAACCAGTGTGTTTTTGGATTTAATTGTTCCTAGAGTATTCCATTTTCACAGAATCCCAGAAAGGCTGAGGTTGGAAGGAGCCTCTAGGGATCATCTAGTCCAACTCCCCTGCTCCAGCAGGGACACCCAGAGCACGGGGCACAGGGTGGCATCCAGGCGGGTTTGGAAGATCTCCA
>JAWLRI010000039.1:4809754-4841696 GCA_034781795.1 Crypturellus tataupa
CCCCTCCCTCGACCTGCTGGCAACGCTCCTCCTGATGCAGCCAGGAGCCCATTGGCCTTCTTGGCCACGAGGGCACACTGCTGCCTCATGGTTAACTTGTTGTCAGCCAGGACTCCCAAACCCCTCTCTGTGGAGCTGCTTTCCAGCCAGTCAACCACTAATCTGTCCTGGTGCCTGGGGTTATTCCTCCCGAGGTGCAGGACCCTGCACTTGTCCTTGTTGAACCTCATGAGGTTCCTCTCTGCCCAACCCTCCATCCTGTCTAGGTCTCTCTGAATGGCAGCGCAGTCCTCCAGGGTGTCAGCCACTCCTCCCAGTTTGGTGTCATCTGCAGACTTGCTGAGGGTGCACTCTGTGCCCTCGTCCAAGTCATTGATGAACGAGTTGAACAGAACCGGGGACAGTACTGTCCCCTGTGGGACACCACTGGCCCCAGGCCTCTAACTAGACTTGGCCCCATTTATGAGCCCCGCTGGGCTCTGCCATCCAGCCAGTCCTCAATCCACCTCACTGTCCACTCGTCCAGTCCACGTTCCTAAGCTTCCCTGAGAGGATGTTATGGGAGACTGTGTCGAAAGCCTTGCTGAAGTCAATTTTCTTAGTCCAATAAGCCAAATTCTTTTGGAAAGCATAATAATACTTAAGTACATAATTATATTTGGGGAAATTATTTCAAACACAGAATTGCCAATAAACACCTAGAGCAGTATTTTTCAGAAATGAAAAAAACAAGGGATTTAATATCATTAGTTATTTAAACCTTAAGAAGAAGTATTCATTATCTTCATTGGTTTAAACAGAAGGCAAGTGAACAAGCTAGTGGAAATTGCATCCCATTGCAAGCCATCCTTATGGAGAGCTGATTGCTGCAGCACATATAACGCCTGCAGGTTAGATTTGTGGTAGCTACTGAGAGGGTTTGAGGCTGATTATAGCTGGGGATCCATCCTCCTCACATGGTAGGTTATTTCACTATGCTTTTCTGATATATGTTTTCTTTTTTCTTCCCAAACTACTCATTATATCATTAATGTTGCCCTATACAGTGCTCCAAAAAGAAAGCTAAAACAGCAATATGACATTTTTCTCCTTCAACAGAAACTACAGATTTTGTTTGCTTGTTTTAAAATGAAAGAGTAAATCTACAGGGTTATTTGATTTTGGCCTCTCTAAAAGGTTTTATGGCTGTAAAGAAATATGGTTAGTATACACTTGGATATAAAGATATAAATTTTCTGTGGTAAAAATGTACAGTGTTTGAGAAACATAAATAAGCTGTATGTACTGAAGATTTTCATGCTTTTTCAAATTTTCACAGCAGGGTATTTATCTAACTGTAAAAAATAGGTGCATGTAATGACAATTTAGGATAAATGCTGAAAGACACCTGAAGTTGAGGTCCAAAATTGTCTTCTTTTCTGTTTAGAACAATCTTCTGCAAACCTGAGATCGCAAATCTCTTGTGGGTGCTTTTTGTGTGAACACACTGCTCTGCTGCTGCTGGACTAGAAACAGTGAGCTGTAGGCACTAGACCATTTTTCAAGGTATTTTCTCTTAAAGCCAATAAAGCTGAGAGTTGGACAGTTTCTGGGCCTGATCTTCATGTTCCGTGCAGATTTGGTATAAAAAGTATTTTCACACTGAAGATATTTTGATTTCCCTAAGCACTTTTTCATGCTCTCTCTATCATCTGCACGTTCATTACCCAAAAGTGATCTTCTTCCATGCTCTGCTTTGGGTTCATCTGCGTGATTGTAGGGTTATCTATATGTTTAACTACTTGACTGACACAGGAATAACTTTACCGTACAATGTGTTACTGCAAGATACAGGCCCCTATCCTAGACCCATATTGGTATGGTCCATGTGGTATTAGTCCTTTGTTTAGTCCCATAGATTTACACTTAAATGGTCTTCATGGTAATATATATAGGAGGATTAGAATTTTTTTTTTTAATTTTTTTTTTGTTTTAATTTCTTAAAACAGTTATTTCAGCTGCTTGGGAAATCAGCATTATCATTTCCAGTCTGGCAGTGGCTTAAATTGAGTTGAAAAAAAAGAACAGTGAAATCCGGTGAAAAGGAGGAAACATTATCATAGTTCCTTCTAGTTCTGCTCTTCTGTTTGTCTCAAAGGCAAAGGTTTCCATTTAATTCACCAGTGCAGGAGCTCTTCCTACATTGTAAATATAAATAATCAACAAAATACATTACAGTTTTCCACAACTAGTTCCTGAAATGTATGTGGCAAACGGCTCCTATTGATGGCAAGGAAGCAATGTGTAGAGCTCCAATGAACTGATGAAAAAATAGTCTGAAAGAAATTCACAACATTGCAGTATTGCTTGATTCACATGCTTAACTATTCATATACTTTCTCAGTGAGAATGCATAATGCAATCAAGAATAAAATGCAGATTTCTAGTTAAGGAACTTAACTATTTCTTAACAAAAGGAGCTAGAAGTAGCTACTCTGATGCTGTGCTGGGACTGACATACATACCTTTGTTTTACAGCATTAGTTTCTGTTATTTTGGGGTTTTGTTTTGTTACTTTTAACCATTCAGTATCATTGAATCCAGATCACGTTCAATGTCATTGCAATCTTTCTTACTGTTCTGAGGAAAAAAACAACACAATTTGTACATACAGCTGAGCATGATAAATATGAAGGATGAAGAAAAAAAGAAATATTTTGAATCTCATCTTCAGAAGCAGAAAATTTGTTCTGTATGTACTCCATGAATATTTTAAAGCTTATATGGGAAGTGTCTCATTTCTAAGAGGTGATGTGCTTTGGCCTTGATCTTTATTATATTACTCTCCATGTCATATACGCACATATGTACACGATGCAAATCCTCTTTGAGCTGGCACATAAATCGAAACAGAAATACCCTGAGATGTGTTCTGCTTAAAAATAATTGTTATAAATGTCTGCCTTGCCATTGTCTTCCAACAGCTTCTCCCATCCTGTCAATCTGAACATTTGCAAGGAACAAGGGTATCTGCCTTAGATCGTTCTTCTACCAATTTGGATTGTGAACTGTTTCTTGAATTTAGTACAAAAATATACACCAGAACTGCAGAAAGCTTGAGTTAGGGAATCTAAAAGGAATGTGTGTCAACCCTTAATATCACCTAATTAAAACAAGATATTCCTTATGAAGGACTAGAAAACTCTGTCCTCTTTCACATGCTTTCTTTTATCTTGCCCTTATAGTGGCTACCACTTTCTGATCTAGGAATCCTTTTACATTAGAAATTTTTTCTGAAGGTAAAGAAAAAAAAAGTGGGTGTTTAAAAAAATGGAGCTCTATTTGCATGTTGTAGCATATAGATGCAAATTAGAATCAGTATTAAATGAAAATGGGTGGGATTCTAGAGCATACTTTGTATTGGGTAAAGGTAATTTGTTCTGACATTTTGAATAAACATTGCAAATTTTTCACAAGATTCTTTATTATATGTACTGTTTTACTGTCAAATAATCTGTCAAAAAGCTAGCTGGTATTATAGAATAGCTTTTAGTTATCACTGTCAGCTTCAGTTTTGAACTGGATTAAGGAATTTAGGAATTTACTGGAGTGTTCTTCCATGGAGTTTGTCTCAACAGGGATTTCGGAAGAGGTCCTGTGGGTCATGGACAAAATGGGATGACTGACTCATGCATTGAACTTGGGTTCAGCTCCTGAGTAAGGAAAACTGGTTTTAGGTGTTTATCTCGGAGTGTAGCCCCCCAGATGGGCACTGGATTATACCAGTGACCACTGCATCACTTTTTTGATTGATGTAGAGTGATTTTGCTCAACCTAGGGTAGATAAACGTGGACTGGTCAAATGAGACAACCCCACCCACAGAACTGGGTAAATTTCTATGATCTGGAACTACAGGAGCTCCCTGAATTACATACCAGAATTTAGGCATCATAACTGGAGCTGAATTCGACTCACAGGAATTTTCTACCACACATGTGACCTTAAAAAAGGATAGATGAGAGTACAAATAGAGTACTTTCTGCCATCACAAAAGTAGTAGTTACCATTCTTTCAAGATCCTTGTTGTTCAGCCTCTCTCTGTGTTATCTGACTGCCATTTGATAGCTACATGGCTACTGTTTCTCAGTGGAAGTCACTCGTTTAACCATGCTTCCTGCATGGGCTCCCAGACTGTAAGGAAGAACACCTTTACATATCATGTCATGTGCTGAATTACTGAGTATTTTAAAGATTACAACAAAAAAGAAATAGTGTGCCTTGTATACTCTCAAATAGCTCCTGAAAATGAGCCACATGGAACTAAATGGAAAAATAAAGCATAAAAAAAGAAGTATTAAGAAAATCTAATCTGTAAGTGGACTTTGAGCTGTCCAGGAAAGAAAACATATAAGTATCAAGGGAGGAGAGGAATGTCAGCAAGAGCTGGGAGCCTGTAATTTAGAGACTACTAGAATTATTCTCTAGACTACTTATGTCTTAAACTTAGTGATTTAGGTATAAACCATATTCATGACAGGCAAGATAACACTTTAGGCAAAGGAAAAGTGAAAAAGAATAAATAATAATGTTAGATGGGAAAGAGAAGGCTCTGACTCAAATTCATTTTATAGCAGAGTTTTCACTTCTTTCACTATTGAAGGACTTAAACCTTAGGGAGATAGCTGCTCACAGTGAATGCAAATTTTGCTTATGGACGTTTTCATAAGGGAAATACAGTGTACAAATTGCAGAAGCAACAACTGTTTTCCCTGGAATATTTTGCAGTACAAATGCTCTGTCTGTATTGTTTGGTACATACGCATTCATCTTCACTATAAAAGCTTTTCAATCAAAACAATATCAGGAAAGCTGTTAGCCTTGCGATAGCCCCCAAAATCACTGGAAAGATATCAGCTAAAAATTCAAGTTGAAAGTATTGGAAACTTATAATGGAATAAATTGCATTTACCACAAAATCTTCTTCCGGACCTTGGAATAAGAAAGTTTTATCTCACTCAGGATTTAGGCTATTTTGAAGATGAACCCAAACAACATGGTATGGATTGCACGGGCCTATTTTTTCTCAATTAGCATTAGGGTTGATTAGGGTGTGGAAATGGGATGCCAAACGATGGATAGCAGTGCCAGGAACAAGGTGGGTGGTGGGAGCACCTTCTGGTCTTGGCCAGAAATGAGGTGGAAAGGGCCTACATGTGTCTCAAATACTTTTTTACAATTAGGGTTAGGGTTGAGTGGCACAGGTAGTGCTGAGGCGCTCTTGTGGGAGAAAGAGTCTCCCAAAGGTTAGCTGAGCAAAGGGAACTCTGCTGGGAGCACTTTCTGGTATGCACCATAAACAGGTTCGTAGTTCTAGCACAGGCCTGAAATACTTTTCTGCAATTAGGGTCATGGTTCACCAAAGTACAGAGCATGGAGGCAGCAAAGTACTGGGTGTGGAAAGGGGCTGCCAAATGATGGACAGAGGCACCAAGAACGCTGTGCTGGGAGCGCTTTCTGGGCTGAGCCCAAACTGGGCGGTAGTGCCAGCACCGGCCTGAGAAAGCTCTTTGCCATCAGAGCTAGGTTTGAGAGACACAAAGGTCCTCGAGATACCATTGGAGCGGGTGTGGAAAGGGATTGCCATTCTAATAGGAACTGTGTCACACATCTTGGTTGTCTTATCTCAACATGTGACATTTGTCCTGGTCCTGCATAATAGGAAGTAACGGTCTCCCTGAACCATTAAGCGAAAAAAAAAGTCTCTTTCAAAGAGTTTTCTTTCCTTTAGCAGTCCCTTTGGCAACCTCCAAAGAGGGTGGAAGCCTGGGATGACTGACTGAGAAATGAAGGAGGCAGCTGCATCAGCACATGTGCTTCTTTATATATTTTGAAATAATCACTATCAGATACAAAAGAAAAATGCTGTTTGCTTGCTTCTCTTTGACATTAGTCTCCTTATATGCTGAAGGATATGATTTGCTCTTTTAGCTATTTCATTTTGTTGCTTATCTACTGCAGCTACTAAGTCCTTCTATAAGCCACTGCTTCCTGAGATATGACCCCCTTATAAACAGGATTTTTTTTTTTTTTCAGAATATGACCTTACATTTGTTGTGCTGAAACACGCATTCAAATAAGACCACCTTACCAAGTGATCCAGATCTATGTCCATCATCTTTTCTCTCTTCAGTGTTTTCTTTTTATTTGCTACAAATTTATCAGCAATGATTTAATATTTCCTTCAAGATCCTTGATAAAAATATTGAATGAGATGAAAGCAGTTCCCTGGAGGCTTCTCTAAAAAACCTTCGTGATTGCAAATACCTTTCTGATACTTGCCAATTGTACAATTCTTAATCCTTTTAAAATAAGTGTGTATTGATTTTTTTTCTTTACAGATAATTTTCATAAGAACATTATGAAGGTCTTTGTCTAATGTGTTGTAGAAGTGGAGTAACTGAATCAAATTTGAGATGTCACAAGACTTTTGAGGCAGATTAATAAAAAAGACCAATATTGATTGAATCACTTGTTCTTTTCCCTCTTTGCTGATTGTTTTCCCTGACAGCCTTTCATGGATTTTATCAGGGACCAATGTCAATCTAAACCTGTTTTTAACCTTGAGAGTAGGATGTCATAATCATTCTAAGATTTATTAAAAGTTCTAATGTTAATAATTCAGAGCCACAGTTTTTAGTATTTATAAATATAAATCATCTTGTCCCACAGATTCAAAAATATCTGAACAGTGTATGTGGAAATGAGCATCCTCTCCACCATGCAGGGAGTGGAGGACCTGGTGACTGTCTTTGGCTGGTGTCGCCCCTGTTCCTCTCTGCACCTGAGGGAAGTGTTGGTTGAGTGCTTCAGCCTTTTGCACTTTGTGCAAAATGATCCTGCCAGCCCTCTCCAATGGTAGGTCCTCGTTGTTCATAGGATTTCATTTCATTTGCTACTGGTGTATGTAAATAATTCCTCCTCGTGAGCTTCAGCACAGCTAGACACTGATGCCTTGATTTCTGCACATTGCCATCAGTGTCATTTTGGCTTTAATGGTATCTCTACCTCTATTTCATCATTTAACCAAGGGAGGCATTTAGCCTCCAAGGAACTGAAGAGTCCTTGGACATATATAACTGATTACGAGCTGGTCTACTGCTTTCTGCAGAACTTACTCTCTGTTGACCTGAAATGGAGGAAATATTCACCAGAGCACAGCACTGGGCCTTTCTAAAACGGCATCTTTCAGGTTCATCAGCTGTGCAGTCAGCTCTGTCCCTGTGTCTCATCTCAACACGGAATTTCCTCAAGGCCTCTCAGCAGGACAGACATGGAGCAGAGCTGCTGAGGCAGCAGTGGTGGGGAGGTAGGATGAGGTGGCTCCCTGGAAGAGGTGGTTCCCTGCTCTGGCCCCACTGAAGAGCGCGAGAGGCTGCAATGATTGTTCCTCTCAAGGGCTCCCCACTGCCTCACCCTCAAAGCAGCCAGAGCCCCTGTGTTTTAAGCTGCTTGCCCTTGGAGGTAGAACTACTGGGGAGCAGCAGTCTTTCCAGCCGCAGCAACCCGGTGTCACAGCCTGTCATAGCCTTCCTGAACCAGCACAGCCCCACACGGTTTTGCAAGCTGTGGGCAGCACAGCCACGGCAGCATGCAGCACAGCTTGACATGAAACTCACTCAGAAGTGCAAACACCAGACAACCAGCTCACACTTAGCTCAGTGCAGTCATAGGTATGTGCATAGCTCCAGGTCCTTGATCATCATTATCCTGAAGCTGATATTAAAATATTTTCTCCTACTCATTTTTTGCTCCATTTCTTGTTCAGCTTTGGGAAGTGGACATCTTTGAAGAAGCAAGCATATGTGCTAATACACTGTATTACTGGTCAAGACTATCTAATAGCATATAGCATGTAAACCAGATCACGAGCACTTAAAACCAACAACTTATTAGTTGACTAATTGACTGCTCTCTGTTCATAGTTAATACAGATTTATTCCCAAGTATTGTAATACATTTTGATAGACAAATCAATAACATTAATAAGGAATTACTTAGTCTAGCTGTCTTTTTTTTTTCTTTTCTTTTTCTTTTTTACTTAGAATTACTTAGAATTAACTGTCTAGAAAGGGTGTATATACCTAACTGGTAAGAGGAGGAGAATTTAGTAATGTACAAACCCATGTAATTGATAATTTATCATTTACTATATGGTGGGGAAATATTTTCATCTGAAAAATCAGATAATGACACTTGATATATACAGAATAAATATCAGCTGCTAAACTGGCAGAGAAGGTTTCAAACAAAAATACTATCTGTATTAAATTGTGTGAAATCTAATGCATTAAATGTTACCTGCCAGACTCTAACTGATCTTTTAATAGTTCCCTTGGATGTTATATGGAAATGTTCATTAATGTTAGTTTCCAAAATCCAGAAAGATCTTGAGAAGACATTGAAGATCACAAGATGCGGAAGTTATGAAATGAACCATTTTTCTATTAAATCCATAAGAAGCACAACTACAAAAAATAGTTGTCTTTTGCTTCTGAGTCCGGGGGGGGGAAAAAAGGAGAAAGAATTAAAGTAATTTAAGTTGATAGGTCACTCTTGATATGCTACCCCAGGCATTTTATCTCCGACCGAAATTTCTTCCAACCCTCCTAGTTTTCTGACATGTGCCACATGATACATGGCCATGACATAGAGCTTCAAATAACAGTAGAGCAAAGATGGATTAATTTCCTATCATCTCAATGAAATAAAAACAATAGTTAAATGTCTTTCTTGTGAAGTAACAGAATCCAACAGAAATCAGTGGAGATGAAGGACCATCAGCTATTTTACCAATAAAATACCTGGCAAAAATTAATTCCAAATCTATCTAAAAATAACATTAAGGCATTAACTGAAAAAAATGGTTATGATGGAGCAGCATTGGTCTTTCCATTCATATTAGATATAAAGATACAGGACAAAAACAAGCGCTGGGTGCATCTGCAAACATCCAGTTCTCACTATGCATACACGTAGTGTATCTATCTCAACCATGGTCATAGAAGTGGCTGTCTGATTTGAGCCTTAAAACAGACTAGGTTTAGTGGTGCAGACCATAGCACAGTTCTAATTTTTCCAGTTTCTTAGCAGGACCCCAAATCCTGCCAAGTATGGACACTGCCTAAGCTGCAAGAGGCAGGATGTTAGCTCTGGGCTAATGCTTCCCGCAGAGACGTCTTCACTATTGGCAACAGGACACAACACTTTCACCTTGGGATGAGGGACTTTGTGTGAATAAAGGAAGGAATACTACCAGCTTGGGGTGTGTGATGGAGGGCACCGTAGATGCATTTAAAACCAAAGCTATGCTTTGGCACAGCTTCAGAATAGCTCTGTTACACACGTCCTCTTGGTGCATGTCAGGCTTTCTTGCTGCTGTTGTAGGCACATGTTCCTGTACCAGCAATTTTCATAATGTGGGGTGGGAATTTGCTAGTGTCCAGTGGGGACAAAGCCCCACCATGCCCCTGGTAGGTGCCAAGGAACGATAAATGCTGTATAAGAACAGACAGGCGGTGCCACTGGGCAGCTTCGCTCACATTTGCTTATGGCAACAAGATGAAACACAAGGAAATGACAAACCCTTCATATTAGACATGTTGCAGGATGGCTCATATGCAAGAT
This sequence comes from Crypturellus tataupa, assembly GCA_034781795.1. Classification (NCBI taxonomy): domain Eukaryota; kingdom Metazoa; phylum Chordata; class Aves; order Tinamiformes; family Tinamidae; genus Crypturellus; species Crypturellus tataupa. Next base: position 4,819,419 of record JAWLRI010000039.1, read on the forward strand.
ATATCCATAACTGAAGATTTTACCTTAAGTTTATTCTCAACAGCCATCAGAATCAACTTAAATGACAGTTATTTGTAACCTGGAACATTATGAGGGAAATGTCCCATCAAATTAACTATACTCAAGCAGTGAGCTCAAAGTATCCCTTACAAACTGGTGGTGGCAGGAGTTTGCACGATTACAAGACCTTAAGTCAATGCAATATTTTAATGTTTTAGCTCTGCACCCTCCCTAGATGTACCAGAGATCAATACCAAAGGTACGTGTGCACTCTGGATTAATTCAAAGAAATTTGCTTTAAAATACTGTAATTTGATGAAGGCATTAGCATTGTCGATGAATATCTTTTGAGAGACTAATACATACTTTCACATAGAGATCACTCAGTTATATTTACCACAAAGCAGAGCAAACTAAATCCAGACTGATAGGGATTTGTTAGCAATGTTAAATGTTGTTTAAATTTCCCTATATGACATCCGCACCATATGTGGAAATAAAATCCACACATAAAAATGCATATCTCTGTACAATTTCTCCAATACTTGATATCTTAATCGGCATCCTAATCTATTCCTGAGACACCTCTTGAGCATCTGCAAGTGTTTCCTTTCTATTTTGTTTTCTTCCTGTAAAGGAAATAATTCTTCCTCTTGTGGCCATTCTGGTTTTTCTACACGTATAATCCTCCATTTCTGTCCTCCACTTAAACTAGCTAAACACAATCATAACAGCCTAAAAATGTTATGACTCAGATTTCTTTTTCCAATGTCCTCACACTGGGAGTGTCCACCTTCTCCGCAGAACTTCTTTTGGCTTTCAGCCTTGGGTTTTAAAGAAGGGGCCCTTCTAAGTACAGAGAACTATTTTAGAATATTTTAGTAATTGCTTTGTGCCTTTGTTCTAAGGTCTTTCTTTGTCCAAATCATCTGCAGTTCAACCTATCACAACAAAAAGTACCTACAATCTGACATCAGGTCTCCTGGCAACTTTAATGTTAATAAGTAAGACAGGAGTCTGTAGGCTGGCCCTAAGGGGAAGTGGTACAGTGTGTTCCTACAGCAAAACACATTTTTGCCTTTTGGATATAGTGACCTAATTCACTTTTTCTTCTGGAAGCAGCTCACGGCCGTGCATCATCAAACCGTGCTTGGAGATGGTCTGGGAAAGTTCCACTTGGCATGGGTCAAATCCGTGCCAGGTAATGTGCTACTTCATCTCTTCAGCTACACAGGGTGAGTGATCATAGGCCCGTGTGCTATCCATAGTTGAGTTAACTAAAATAGACATAGCCCCTAATTCCCGTGGGAATTTCCAGAAAGCTTCTCTGAGCATCTTGTCTCGACAGCTTGCTGGAGGAGCTACATGGAGAAATGCAGTGTGCTGTGTAGCCCTGCCAGCGCTTGGCACCCGCTGCACCTGCCCCTGTGCTTGCAGGGGAGCGTGCAAGAATACTGGCTAGCACGATAGCGCTTTTATTGCCCTTTATTTGGGGGGGTTGCTGACGCTTGTGATCATTGAGAACGTATTGATGTAAAACCTTCGTGTTACACTACCATGTTTTCCTCTGAGCTCTTGCTCTCACCCTCTCCCCCCTCCATCTGCCTCAGACAACGTCTGCAAGGACTGGAACGGATGCCACAGACTGGGAATGCTGGCATTTCCCAAGCAAGCAGAATACCAGGAATTTGCTAGCAGTAAGAGATGCATGGTATATCTCTTTGCCAAGGTAGACGCACACTAACAAGATGACCTAGTGAGCTATTCAGGCAACAACAACAAAATCTCCTAACCGCATAACGCTCTTTATTTGCCCCGTTGGAGCCCAGAAATACTGCACAATCGGACTGACTGTATCAGCACAAATGCTAATGAGCAGCTGACAGCGACGCCTCTCCCACGAGAGCTCAGATCCTCAAGTCTGTGCGAATGATAGCCCTACCAGTACGGCAAAGACAAACAGGCTGCACCAGAGCAAACCAGGCGTCAGACCACTGGCTGAAGGACAGAACCCAGCGAAGATGTTTATCCCAGTGGAGGCTGCCCCTGCTCTTATGCAGCTTTCACTGATTTCCCTTCCTGGGGCTGCTCTGTCTCCACGCAGCAGACCATACACTTTGACACTTCCATTTGGCCACAGCTATTTTCTTCCTTTGGCCTCGGAGGTGCTTCCTAAACTCAGGCTCTGTCCCTCTGCTGCTCCATCATCAAACTAAGACCTTAGAGTCTAGCGCCCTAAGAGCGCTAAGCCCAGAGACTTTGAGACACACAGGTTGCTTACATTCGTTTCTTCCAAGAATGGCACATTTGTGGGCCCTTTGGCTTACAGTTTGTTTGTCTACAAAATAAAATCGAAGCACAGGATGTACAGACGCAGCACAAGTGGCTCTACAGGAGATGCTCATTATCTTGGGCAGGATAAGAAACATGCAACTGCCCCACAGACTGTGCGTCTATATCACTTCTGTGTCTCTTTTGCTAATTCCTAGGTTTAAATTACTATCTCTGAGGCAAGTAGGATCCCCCCTCAGTCAATCTCTCACCTCTCCCCAGCTTTGCTTACTTGAAGCCACTGTGTTTTGCTGAATGCAAAAAGCAGAAGTGAGCAGGGAAAATAGAGAGCTCCCATGCCAAGTGGGATTTGGGTTGTGGAGTGTAATTCCCAGGGGGTCTCAGGAAAGGGGAACACTGAGGTATCACACCAGCCAGGAGGGAAGCAACACTTGTTTCTTCTTCTGTAGGAGAGGGAAGAGGAAGCGAGCGCTTGCCTGCTCAGAGAGCAGATGGGGATGTGCAAGGATCTGTGCCGGAGCCAGCAGCTGAGCGCAGGAGCAGTGCTGCTCGCATTCGAGGAGCGCTTGGCTCGGGCGGCAGCGCAGTCGCCCTGCAGTGAGTCACGTTAACCGCCGTGCCCGGAGAGCTGCAGCCTGCAGATACCTGCAGCACTGACAAACCGGAGCTGACACGAGCTCGAGTTCTCCAAGGTCCACTTGCCCTGAACACCTGGTGGTTCCAAATCCTGCTGCAGCTTTGGCCCTCAGCAGCCAGATAGGACCCCGAGCCCTGGCACCATGTGTGGGTTCTGGGGAGCTGGAGGCACTGGGGCTGGGGTCTTGTAGGAGCAACAGTGCCCACGTGTGCCAAGACTCTGAGCATTCAAATACCATGGTGAACTGACTCCTCTGTGTAGAATCTGAATTGCTCGAGTGCATCAGAGACACCGGTGCTGTGGGGAGAGGCAACCTCTGCCTTGGGTTAGGGGGCAGCATGCGGCAGTTGTGCTTCCGAAGCAGAAGAATATTGCTCACCATTGGCGCTGGTACCACGCTGGAGTAACAAGAGATGTCCACAGTGCCCACTACAAAAACAGGGGCAAGCAAAAATAATTATCTTGCTGCCTTTCATGTATCTAGAAAGGTCTGATTGGCAAAAAAGTGTTGTTTAGAGTCACCATACTAATTTTCCTGTTATTTTATGGAATCACTTTTTTTACTTGGTATGTTGACAACTACTAGTTGAAAATGAGGAGACATTACAGTTTTTAAATGTATTTCTGGACTTTTTCTGTACCACTTCATTAAAAAAATGTAAAAAAGAGATTTCTAAAACTCCAGAAATGAATTTTTAAATTGCTTTTAAGAATATGCTATTAAAATGTTCTAGATCTTTAAGAGTTTAAACACACAGGATTTGCATTTGACATTTCAGAAAGATAAACACGTGTTTTGTCATAGCATGTTTAGTCAATGCTATCTTCTGCAGTATAAAGAAAGCAACTTCAGATGTTAAGGCAGAAAACTTGCTGCTAGTTTCTCTTAACTGACATTTAGTTGGTGTTGGAAAAAAAAGTCTATTTCATTAAGATACATAATAATATCAGTGTAGGCATGTAGATATCAATGTATTTTTGTGTAGATAGAGGATACATATAAAAGGTATATCTTATGAGGAAGGAACAAACTGAAATATATGATTAAGGAAGCCATCAGGAATGCAAGCAGTGAATTTTATAGTGCTGAAGAGTGATAGCAAAAATATGCCTCTGGCTTTAGAAAAACCCTGACTAATGTCTATAGATACGTGGTCCTTGGTGCCTTCTTGGTCCTTCTACACTGCTTAGTCCTGGGGAGCAGGGTAGAGAGTCAGTGAGCTTTGGTGGATGGAGAACTAGCTGGGACTTCAGTTTCTCACAGCTCTGTCTCTCTTCTATTGCCTGACTATAACCCTTCCCTTTATTCCTTCAAGGGGAGTAGAGTATTCACAGTATCTCCTTTTTGGCCATTAACTAATTTAGGCTCCGAACTGTGTTCTGGAGGATCTCACCTCGCTCTTTGTTAACTAGACATGAAGTCTAAGCCTAAAGTGAAATGATGAGATTAGTAACTGTATGGTACAACCATAAAATGGAAATAATGATACTAATTTCCATTATAGAGCACTTTCTAGGGGAAAAAGAAGCCATTATTATTTTTAATCATTATTACAGAGTATAAGGCCCAAACCTTCATATTTCATTCAGTAAGTGCAGGGAAGCACAGGCCTGTTGCAGATATGAGGAAATACCATCTATTTATCTAACTTACAATGGGCAAATTTTGAAAGGTCACCACTGTATAAAAACCCACAGGAGGGAGGGAAGAACATACATATTTAAACCCTGACAAAAGAAAGACATGATATTCTGAGCAAACCAATAGAGATGTTTAAATTCAAAACTCACACAGACATCTGGTAACTGGAACATGCAACTGGCAGATAGGACTGAGCCCTGTTCTCATGCTCCTCGGGTGCCGCTTGCTCCTGCTTTCTAATTCCAATATGCCTCCTCAGTGTCATTCCTACATGAACTGGCAGTGTTGTCAGAGACAATTATGTCAGCGAACTGCACACCACCTTTTCTCTTGTGGAAAGGAAGTTAATTTGATAGATCTTGTTGCTCAACTTAAAAATGAAGATGTTTTGTCTACCACCAAGCTCTACACTTTGTACTGGGAATATTGAGGTTCCTGCTTGGTGGAATCATATTGGCTTCCAGCCATGAAAATAAAGTCTAGCAGGAAGAATGTGCTTGCTTTCACTGTAGCAGTGAGGTCCATTGACAGGTACCGTGGACACTCTGAGGTTTCAGAGGGATTAACACTAAACTGTCATATTTCACAAAAAGGAAAAGTTTCTAGTCACAGAAACTAACATCATGAAAACATGATTAGCAAAACCTTCTTGGCTTTGACTTCACCTGGACTCTCAGAAGAAAGCCGATGTCGGGTATGATTAATTATCATGGATAAGCAAGCTCTCGCAGTCTGCTAGTGCCATGGATAATTTGCTTTAAATGAGATTTGAATGAATTTTGGGTAACAGTAGAGAGCAGTCACCCTGACCCTTTTCCCCACTGCAGTGTGATGTAGAGAGGCACGTCCTTCTGTACGATCCTCTAAACAGCGGCATGCACTATGTCTACCATTATGGAATAAACTCCACTAAAAAGATTCTAAGAATCCAGGCTAAATATAACTCATGCCCTTTAGTCAGGTTTATAACAGTTCCTTCCCAATCACTGTGCTTTGCCATTTCCAAGTACGAGGATGTCAGCAGAGAAGCTGCAAACCTTGGTGCAGGAGGAGCTGGGATAGGAGCCAGCACAGCACCAAGGCAACAGTACTGGGCTCCTCCATGCCTTGGCCCCCCATCCCTGGTACCCCGTGACTTGTGCTGTTGCCCAAGAGCTGCAGCAGGTTGCAGTTCTCCTCCTTTCTGTCACTTACAACCTACCTTGGCATGAGTTGGGAAGTTTGTGGTAGCTGGGAATTTTGCCCATGGAGATCTTTCCACTTGACTCTCACTGTGAGAGTTTCTGCAACACCTTCACAGAAAGTTCTCTTCTGTGACAACCAGACCACAGATGGGAGCAGCCAAAACAGAGATTTGTTATCCTTCCTGTATAAAGGACTCTTGCTCATGGAGGGAAATCCCCATGATCAGAAAGATCTGGACCTTCTCCTGGAAATGGAGTCCAAACACTAACTCTAGAGAGCCATACTGTGCTGTTAGTCCCTTCCTTCCTTTTTTTTTTTTTTTTTTTTTTTTTTTTTTTTTTTTTTTTTTTTTTTTTTTTGGCACTGTGGACTGACTAACAGAGAAGAGAAAAGCTGACTACAAGACTTTCTAAAATCTTCTCCTTTCTTGCTCTTTCTCCCTGTCTCCCTCAAATATTTGCAGCAAACAAAACAGAGAATCACCAAATCACTGAATAACAGATTGGTTGAGATTGGCAGGCTCCTCTGAATATTTCCTAGTTCAGTCGAATGCTGTTGCTCAGAGAAGAGACAGCTACAACAGGTCGCTCTGGGCTATGTCTGGTCGAGTTTTGTATCTCTTCAAGGACTATATCTTTAATCTCTCTGGGCAACTTGTGTTGACCACTAACCATAAAATAAGTGTTTTCTTATGTTTGGATGGAATTTCCTGGAATTTCATTTGTGCCCATTGCTTCTTGTCCTGTCACCAGGCACCACTGTGAAAAATCTGACTCGATCTTCCTTATTCCCTTCCATCAGGTATTTATAGACAGTGGTAAGATCCCCCTGAGCCTTCTCTTCTCGAGGTTGAACAGCCCTGCAGCTGTCTAAGTGTCTCCTTGTATGACAGATGATCCAATCCTGTAAACATCTTTGTGGGGCTCTTCTCCGAATTCACTCCAGTATGTCCATGTCTCCTGTAGTGGGGAGCCTGACACAGCACTCTAGACATTTTGGGACTGAATAGAGAGGAAGAATCACCTTCCTCAACTTGCTGGCAACACTCTGCCTATTACAGCCCAGGGTGCTGTTGCCCTTCTTTGCTACAAGGTCACATTTCCAGGTCATATTCAACCCGTTGTCCACCAGGACCTCAGAGCCCTCTCTGCAAAGCTGCTTACCAGCTGGTCAGCCGTAGGTTGTACTGGGGCGTGGGGTTATATATCCCCAGTTGCAGGACTTTGCATTTCACTTTGCTGAACTTCATGAGGTCCTGTCAGCTCATTGCTCCAGCCTGTAAAGGTCCCTCTGAACAGCAGCACATCCATCTGCTACATCAACCACTCCCACCAGTTTGTGTTATCCACAAACTTGCTGAGAATGCACTCCACCCCTCATCCAGATCACTAAAGAAGATAGGGAACAGTATTTCCATCAGTATTGATTCCTGAAGAACCCCTCCTGATCAACATGACTTTTCAAAGATGCCTAAGAGTGGTGGCACAGTGTCACCAGCCAGCTCTCCAGCACTTGTGGGTGAATTCCATCAGGTCCCAGGATTTGTGTGTGTGCCGTTTGTTTAAATGGTCACTCACCTGATCCTCTTCTAGCAAGGGTAGGTCCCCCATACTCCAAACTTCCCCTCTGTTCTCAGGAACCTGGGATTTCTGAGGACAAATCTTACCAGTAGAGATTGAATTCCACCATCTCATATTGACCACCGCCAAGGTTGCCCCTAACATCACTACCCAATTCTTCTGCGTTTTAAAGTATGAAGCCCAGCATTTCTCTTCATCGGCTTCTCAATGACTCATGTCAGGTAGTTGTCATCAATGCTTTCCAGAAACTTTGAACATTTCAGAAAGGCACTTGTTTGTGCTGATTTCCCAGAAGATATGCGAGCTTTCCCCAAGATACTGTTCTGTAGGTTTCAGAGCTGCATTGGTTAAGCAGGAGTTACAGGAGCACTGCACAGCTCTCCAAAAAGGGGAAGAAAAGGGAAGCATTTAGGTAGGGGAGGCACTTGGTCTCAGATCCTCAAGGCATTCTACAGCCTACAGAACCATTGACATTTTATTTAATGTCGATTTAAGATAAATGGACATTAAAGGTCAGGGGATTAATTATGAGACATTTCAGCATTGCCATTAGTTCAGTCAATAGGAATTCAGCCAATACTGAGGCGTTTTCTCAGCAGTAGCAGCAGCAGTCTGCTTTTATGCCTCTTCCAAAAGACCAGGACATGGGTAGTCTGTTCTATTCTGCGGGAATGTGGACTCAGTACTCACTTTGCAGCAAAAGTCAACTCCCTTTGCTCCTTTCTGTAGCACCTAATGGAGGCATAAAGTCAGCATTTTCTATCTCAAGGCTGACTCAATTCGGCTCTGAAGGATGAGAGATGACAACTTGTGATGGTGTGCCTGTAGGCCCAAACAGACTGATATTAACTACAGAGTTTTCCATCACTGTATATCAGTCCTGGGTATATTTTTTAGACTTTGCACTGGCTAATAATCATGTATTTGGGGGCATGGAGCAGCTGCACTTCGTCTATGACTCTCATTATCTGTATATCAAATGATCTCTTTCATGGCATTGATAGGACTCTCACTTTCCATAATACTTACCCTTGAAACCAAAGCCAATAAACTAGTCACCAGCTTGTTATTGCTGTGGTTAGTCTTTAAGATAGGAGTGACCCTGCTCTGCTGGAGCTCACCTTGTCTCAGGGCTTGCTTTTTAGATGAAAAAAATCCCAAAATGGATTTAGAAAAGCCCACACTGTTCAGAACAGAGGAAATAAGTCAAATGCTGTAGTGTTACAGGAGTAGCCAAAAAAAAAAACTTGTAAGAGCGCCTAAAACTCATAGGTTGTGACTCTGTCCCTTGGTCATATCTATCTGCAATCAATGGGATGTGCAGCAATAACATTCATTTCCAGGAGGATGTAGTTACATTAACACAGGTAGAAAACAAACAGAGAAAAGCTCGTTCTTCAGCCTCTGTATGACGAGGAATCCTTTAGCAGCTTGCCAAACACCTTTCAGGAAGGTGCAATCCTCTAATGAATACGCCAACTATTTCTGACAACTGTGTCAGTCAGTGCTCTGTCACTCAAAGCTTTCAGGCCTTATTTTCTGTAATATGTTTGCCTCATGGATAATGCTGAACCCTGCAATGCTCTGTGGTGCTCAGTGGGGACAAATCGTCACAAAAGGCCTACCTTATCAGCATAATCTCGTTGTTCATTTTTATCACTTCCTTTTCATTTTTACATCTGGTTAATTCCCTCTCCAGATACAGAGATGGCAAATTAACTAAGTTAAGTGATTAAATCAAAGTTCACTATGTCTCAAGACAAATCATGGTCTATGAAACTTCTCCGGTCTGTAAATCACAGCCTTCCCTCTAGCAGTCTAGTGTCTGCTAATATAAATCTACTCAGTCTGATTAAATGTGACTTTGAGCAGTGGGCGTTTTTGTGCTTGTCTTTATGCGTAAAGGTAAATGTCAGCAAAATGAATGGAGCTTTGGGTATTACTTATGTATTTCATGAGCCCTTTACACTCTCCCTACCAAGTTCATTGTAAAAGCTTGACTAGATTTATCAGCTGCTTTATAAGGAACAGCCAGAAACCTAGATTAAAGGTTGCTAAGTTACAAACCAGATAAGACACAGGCGTATTTCCAAATTTATACAAACACCATGCCTAAATTCAAGAGGAGCGTAAGAAGCAGTCTGAGCTCAAGAACGGGTTAGCGTGTAAGATGGATTTCTCTCTCTATTTCTCTGCATGGCTTTACTTTCAGCTGTATTTCAAAGGGGCATTACAGCATTCAGAACCTATTACAACATACCAGCTATGAGCGAAATAATGCCTAATGCCCAGCATGGGGGCTTTTTAATGGTAATACAAATATTATGCAGCATTTCCCTCCCCAAGTCAAGCTGTGCTTGCCTTGAATGCGATCTCCCTACAAACGCACACAAACATGTACATTCTGGGTGCACAGGCCCCTGTTTCAATGAGGACAAAGTAGAACAGTCTTCACACACAGATAATATAGACATTAATCCGACGACTGAAGAAATGGGATTTTGTGCTGTGCAAATTCCAGTTCAAAGGAGGGATCCTTCTCAGTATAAATGTCTTTGTTATCAGCCCGTGTTTAGCTAATAAATGGTTTATTAAAAATGGCACAGCTATGAGTGGCTTACATACATATTACTGGGCTTGGAACCGTCCAGAATTATCGCTTCCGGCACCGGGGAAGCTTACACACACCATCCCGGGAAGCACCCAGAAGGAGGGGCTCTTGCTATAGGCAGCACTTATTTTTTTCAGTCTGCTTTATTTTCGTCCCATGCTGTGAGTAAGTATTATCCAGGAGAGTTGTATTCTGAGATCTTTGGGTCTCTTTGTAAGGAGAAACTCACGGAAGAGTTTAGTCCCTAGATGTGGCGTGTAGCCCTATGGGGCCACCACCTCAGGTGGGCTGTCACCTTCCCCATGGCTGTACCCGGGATGGCCAGGTGGCCCATAGCTCCGAGCCCAGAAAGCCCCCTGTAAAACGTGTCCTACACGCTCATACCGTAGGAAGAAGCAAAGTATTTCAAAAGAACCAGGAGAGAAACAGGTACACATTTTGGAGGCCACGCTTTTCATTCAGACCAGGGATAAATGCCAGACAATTTCCTCCGCGTGTCTAGTTTTGTTTAAGACACGGCTTGGAAGGGGCTAATTGAGTTCTCGATACACATGGTTTGAAGCCTAGAGGAGCCTCCGGCAGGGGCCGGCTAGCTGGGGCGCAGAAGCGCGCGCTGTCCCTGTGCCTTTGCTGACACGGGGTCCAGCCAGGCAGCAGGCAGAGACCTGCTGCACCATGTTGATGCCTCCAGGGCATTCCCAGACAAAACGCCAGCTGGGGCTTGCATCCTCCTTCGGGGAGTTAAACACAGAGCTGCCACCTCGCTTCCAGAGCATGGACACCCGTCAGCCTCGCGCAAGCACCACTTGGCCTGGCACTAAATCTCCTTAACTGGCATTACTTGACCTATGAGGTATTTGAGCATTTTGTGTGCTAGACACAGTGCCAGGGACCAAAGCTCTGTATTCTGGGTCTTAATTTAAGTCCAAATTTGTCATAGACGCTAAATTTGCTTTAACTTCCAGCCGTGGGAGCAAAATGCTCATTAGAAACAATGATATGCTTTAATTCAAAAATGCTTCTTCCTGTTACACTTCAGATTTTTTCTTTCTACTTGCAGATCATTCTTACTATGCCCCGTAAAGATGATTTTCTTATTTTCCAGTAAATTTTTATTTTCTTTGACATGGAGCCTGTCTCCAGTCTTAGCTTTGAAGATTATTTCATAGGAATAATGACATCTGATATTTTATCTGCTCTGGTGTGATCACAGCATCTGCACCAAGCGAATCACCACATGACATACAGTAAATCTTCTCTGCTCTGGGTTGGAGCTCATATTTAAAGCTGCAGTCGAGTTGATAAGAGTCTGTAATATCCATTAGAAATTAACACAGCTGTAAGATTCAAGTTTTAGGCTGACCCTTTTGTTCATTGGCTTTACAACTAGGTGTTCTCTTTCTTCTTTGTGGATTTAGTGATAATTTTATCTCTCCCCACTTGTCAACTCTTGACTGTAAAATCCTTCAGTCCATGCTCCTGGAGAGCTCAGTCATTCCAACAACCAGTGCCACTGGTTCAACCACTTCAAACCGCTTTGGCACCTCTGCTGTGATTAAAATGATGGCTGGGAGAGCACCCTAAAGAATGAGTGTAGAGGATGTATCTACCATCATCCTTTCTTAATGTTATTACTCTAACCCAGGCTGCTTCTCTGTTTTTTTCAGGAAGAGAGTAATATGGCATTGACTTTTATTCCTGCATCTTAATCAAATTGGAAAACTGGAAATTCCTTAAGGAATGTAAAAAGTTTAATAATTTCTATTATTTCACTTGCACATGAAAAACAAACTTAATTCCAGTATTGTTATTGGTCTTGAAAGAGGTGCTAGCTGAGTCAATCGTCATCATCCTTTTTTTGCTTGTTAAGCTATGTACCTCACAGTATCTTTTGGTCAAGATGCCAGATATCCCATCCCAAACTGTACTTGGCATTTGAATTTGTCAGGACCAGTGAAAAAAAGAACATACAATTTTATTATCAAAGAGATGGGTTTTATTTAGACCTATTTTGAAGAATATTCTCCAAGTACAAGTTGCAGAATTTGAGTGAATGAGTAACCTGTGCTTAAACACTCCTGGCTTTGCTATCCTGCATTATCTACATAGTGCATTCTTTTAACGTGAAAGGGAACAAGGACAACACTTCACAGCCAAAATCCATTATCTAAATGCAAAATGCTTCTGCTATCTAGATTTTATTTATCATTTACTCTATCCTTATAAAACCTCATGGTAGTTTATAAATCACACCAAAGTAAATTACACTGCATGCACTCTAGCCTAGAGAGCATGATTTCCACAGAGTTTGGAAATCATTACTGAAAACTGAGCTAGCAGAACTGTTCAGAACATACTAGATTATGAAGAACATAGTCCATACATAAGGAAAAGGAACAGGAATTAGCATGTATCTTTCTGAAATGAACTGTGATGGAGCACAGAGAAGTGGCATAGTTCTGTTTTGCTATCACAAGACTTTATTCACTAGCAGTAGAGGTAAAAGTAGTGTTTCTAAAAGCACCTGAGAAATTCCGAAAGACTTTATTTTTGAGAGATTCCCCACACAGTAAATACAATTCACCATAAGCAGGGGCAAAACAGATATGCAGTGTCTGAGATCCACGGAGGCATAGATTTCTTAGACTCTTTGTAATGGAGAAAAGAAATTTTTGTGGTATATTTCTGTTCTACCAAATTTTCCATATGAGATGCATTTTCACCCTCTGCCTTTACATTTGTTAAGTAATGTTGAAAAGAGAAGCCACACACACGCACACTCGCTCACCTCCCCAAAACCTGCCCCCATCACTAACTCCTGTGTGGGAGCTGCATCTACCAACAATTTTCGCGGGGAGGTTTCTTGAGCAGAGAGACCTCCGAGGTCAGTCGCAAGGTGTCTGCAGCACGTCTGCATTCTTGCAGCACGTCTGCATTCTTGCAGCGCCAGGGTCAGAAACGCAAGAGCACGGAGCAGCATCTCTGCAGAAGCATCTGAGGCTGTAACACATGGGTATTCTGTAGCTGGGGAACCACAAGTGCACAAGCCTGGCGGTGAATCAGAGATAACTGAAAGGTTTAAAAAGAAAAAACGATTAAACATGAACAGTTTAAGGCTAGTGCATGCAAGGGAGACAAGGCTGAAATGACAAGGCAAATGTTTACATTCAACCTAGAAACAGAAAAGCTTTGCGTGTTTCCTTGGACCAAACCAGCTAGCAGCAACAGTCCCCTGATTGATTGTGGAACAAATAGGACAGCACAGAAATCCAGGCTCTCTGTTTTTCAGTTTCCCCTGTCACTGCTTCAGGCCCTTCCCATCTCCTCTCCTCTATTTAATTAAAACACATTAATGGCAATGCTTATTAACTAGCATTATGCAATGCTTATTAACTAGCAGCTTTGCATTCCGCGTCTGTATTGACTTTGAGACTGTGCACAGAGTCGATCTGACAGGCGAGGGGAGTGTTTTGGCTTTTGCTGTCACTTAGCTGTGGCCTCTGAGTGTCTGCAGTGCGATGCATAAGTAATAGGAGCTGGTTTTGTGAGGGGCGCTTGGGCAGAGAAGTCCGTGGCTACGCGATCACCGCAGCACTTAACCACGTGGCCTTGGTCCACTCCCAGGCTGAATAGCTGGTGACTGTCCCTCAGAGCCAACCTGCTTTAGGACCAGTTTTTTTAAAGCTGTTTATAGCACTCTGTACTAAGGAAACTTTTAAATAATGTTTTTTCCTCTGTTTGTTTTGCAAATACGATTTGCAAACAATACAGATCACGGTACTCCAGGGGAAGGTAGTTATGGGAGAGAAGCGGGGGATTTGTGTATTGTTTAAAGAGGGAAAAGGAGGTCATAAGTAGTATCGTGAGAAAAACAAACAACTGCAGATCTTTAGATCCTACTGGCAAAAAGGGAAAAACAACAACAACAGCAACAACAAAACCACTACCATACAAAGAAAGCAGAAGAAAAATAAAAAAATAAGAAAACAGGTCAGGAAACCAGTCCTAAATGGAAGTCCCTTGCATAGGACCATTGAATACATTTAAATGATTTTTCTCCTCTGAAAACATTCAGCAATCCTGAATAGCTGCTGATGTCCAAGGAAAAGTGATATAGGTAGAAACAAGCTCCCATTATTTTATTTTTCACATACAGCTGTCACGCATCAAAGACATTCACATCTATCAGTAAAGCCTCGCTGTGCTACTCTGGGCAAATGAGTATCATATAGCAGTTGGATAAAATCGAGTTTAAAGACGCTGGAGAAGAGGGGCCTCCCTGCCAATGCAGCTCAGCAGCTTCCCGCTCAGTCCTCGTCCTTCCCTCTGCCGCTGCGACGTGTTTCCCGCCGTGCCTGCACCGGGGACGGGAGCGGAGCGGAGGGGCAGATGCGGGGTCGGCCGCCAGCCCCCAGGCCAAGCCGGGGCACACGATTTCAAGCCTCCCACGCCACTCTCCACTGTGGGAACTGAAGGCCATGCAGTTTCCACTGGAAAAGCATAACTAGAACTATCAACATGCAAGAAATGTGGAGAATCCCACTGGGCTCCGTGTCACGCTACAAACATTTCACTGTTGCGTGCTTCAGGCGCTGGGATTTTTTCAGATATACTGAACATCACTGGCAATAAATACGCAGGGTTAAAATTTGAGCTAACTTCAGCATACCAGAGATAAGCCCCCACCTCCACTGCTTTACCCAGACAGTGAAGGCAGCAACCAGTTGAGATTATATTTTAACATAGAATTCAGCTCAGGAAGCTACGGGATGTTTAAAGGAAACCAAATGAATTGGTCTCACTGCAACTCTTTGAAAACTGATGTGGCAAGAAGCAAAACAGAAAACAAACTCATAGAGGAACCCTCAAATGCATTTGAAATTGGAATGTTGAAATGGCTATCAGCAAAGACCATCTAGCTGAAAGGTGTTGTTTTACTTAATATGAATTAGAAATATAGCGGGCAGTTTCAATGGCAGCAAGGTACATTTTCCATCCAGCTCTAACGGCAGCCTTCTCAATCTGAGAAATAATTTCTGTCACCTGACACAGCATTAGAAAAGCGATTTGGTTTTGTGCAGAAGTCAGATGGAGAGCCACAATCCTTCTCCTGTAACCCTTAGAAATACTTTCTGTTTAAAATTTCAGACCTGTTATTTTTCTGGTAGTTCAGGTTGGAACAAAAGTCTATCCCATTGTCCCTGGGCCCAGTATTTCTTGTCATTCTTTCTTTGTACAGCAGAAACACAGCGAACCCCTCAGAGCACTCTCAAGGACCAATTCAGCGCTAAACCCTTGTCTGACCGAAAATCCCAAGGGAATTATTTGCTACCTGTGGTGTATCCAGCCCTTGTTTCCATGCAGGAAAGGCCGGGCAAAGACCTCAGCCAGGGGTTGACATGAAAAAATCCTGCAGATTTCAAGGCAAGGCAGTGAGATTACAGGACTTCTAAAAATCTGTCCTCTAAAGGCCTGCTTCTGGGGGCCTTTTTTTAAGAAAAAAAAAGCAATTATTTCCCAGGCCAGGTTAAGTGCACAGCTGCGCTCACAGCTGAACGGATCCCACCAAGGAAAAGCAACCAAGGCAAAGAGCCACCTACCGAATTATGTCAAGGTGAAAGCGCTTTGAAAGAAAGAGGCAAGAAAAGAGCGCAAAAAGATTAAATTATCCCTGTTCTACAGATGGGGACTTGACACTCAAAGGTGAAATTCTTATCATGGTGATTTCTACAAGACTGAGAGTTCATCCGGCTCCATGAGAAGCATTCTGGACAGGGAGCCATGGTGGGTGTACGAGCCAGACTCCTTGTTCAAGTCCTGCTGACACGGCTCTGTCCTGGCTACATCCATGTAACTCAAGACTTTTGTTCGGGAGATTATTTGTTCAAAGCAATGAAATCTTTCTCAGCTCTCAGTCTTCTAAATTGCAATTGTTCCTTGAGAAGCCTTTGCAAACAGGCAGAAGGGAAGGATAAAGAGGTGATTTAACACTATGTCATGAACAAATTGTTTTTTTTTTTTTTTTTTCGCAGTTGTGATGCTTCCAGAATACGCATGATCACTGATAAAAGCAAATACTAACAGACAATATTTCCAATATGTAATGTCTTCTTGAATAAGGGTAGTCCATCACAGTATTCCGTCTCTGTAAAAGTGTACACAACCACATGCACAGAATTGTATAGTATGATTCAGTATACTATAAACAAAATGTGCAAGTGAGGTTAATATATCTAAATTATTGCAAATTCAAGTGATACATATCAACAGTTCCCTGAATTGCAGCACCTCCACAGCTGCATATTGCATCACATAAATTTTCAGGCGTACTGTCACATTTCAAACTGCAATCATTCCATTAAAATGGTTTTAGCTAGATTAATCTTATTTCTTCTTATAAAACACATCCTTCATGCAGAGTGTAGAACAATAATCCAGTTGTAATGCTTACTGGCATTGGCTCTTACCAAGGAGACGGGGGGAGAATTGCAGATAATAACAATAATGCAGAACCTGCTCTTTGGGCGGCAGCACCTCGGCAGCTTTTCTACCTGTCTGCTGCAGGACTAAAATCAATAAATTGCAAAGCTGCTTGTTTCTCTATAGTCACTGCAGAGGCACCTCTCAATCAGTTCTAGTTTATGACAGTTCTAACTTTTTATTAAAAATTTCTCTAGTAGCATCTGGAAAAGCCGTCTTCCAAAGCATGGCAACACATATTATAACCTGGACAAAACCAGCCTGAATTTTCAATATTCATTTATTATTTTCAGTTTATTTTCCTTGTTTGCTTGCTAGTACATGTTAGAGCATGTGAATTACGATGCTTTGAAGTGCACGACGTTTGCAGTTGTTTCACCCCTTAATGATTTATGGACCACAGTGGTCCTGCACTACGCACTGGAAAGCACTATAGTTCAGCCTACTATTTCTGAGCTTTGAAATTTCCTTTTCTTGCACTGCAGACATGTGGATAAGTGCTTCAAACAACAGCAATCACTTTTTCCACTGAAAACGTGGAATCTGGCCTTGCATTGTATAATTGTTTTAATTAAAAAAACATGTAAACAGTACATAGAGCTTGAGAGTTATCAGACTGACTTTTCTTTTTTTTTTGTCAATAGACACTATTTTTTTATGAAATGCATTAGAAAAAATTCCCCAAAACATTATGCTTGAATCCTTCTAACAGGATTCCCAAACAGATAATTGTCCAATGTCCCAATTCCCAGTCAAGTGCAGGTGATTTTTCTGAGACAGAAGGCAAAGCTGTCAGTTAAAAATTGTGATATTCAGTCTGTGAAAACATGTCCTAAATTAATCATTTCACACAGGCATTCAGATGCTACCTGCTATTTACAAGTACATGTTTTAAAATCTATGCAAAGACCTTGCAAATGCTTTTGCAAATGTCTGTCTTGCTGGAGTGCACTCTGGAATGACCATGTGGAAATATATCCACACTCCTGTGGAGATGAATCTGTAGGTGACACCTCAAGACAGGCTGTGTGCTGAAGGAATATGACAACAGAGATGATACCACAAATGTAAAATGTCTGGTCTGTTCAAAGGAAGATTTCCTATCCCTGAGCCCAGTGTCCCGAGTGAAAAAGCAGCGGCCTTTTTTCTTTTCTGAACTCTGTTAATGGCCATTTTAATGACTGTCTTCTCAAGTTTACAGCCAGCTGACTAATTATTGAATGTCAATATTTAAAATTCCAGCATATACAGTGATAATGACAGAAATCAATATTTATGAAGGTCACATTTTTTCATAAGCATCAACACTGAGCAATCACTGCAACTACCATCTTGATACTTTTGTTAATTTCAGATTATAGAGACACGATTTCCTTGAACCATGAAAAACAGACTAGTCTCCGTTGACCCTTTTGGTGACTTCAGACCCCAAATGTAGCAATAGTAAGAACGAACTGTAGCACTGATTTGATGGGATGCAGGATATTTTTAAGATGTCGTGATTGATTTGAAAGTGGTAGGGGGCCTACCGGAGGGAGCGGAGGCAAAGGAAGACTCTGCCTTCCACACAATAGCCCAGTGATTGGAACAATATTTGCAGAGAGGGAAAAGAGGTCGACAGGTATCAGAACCCATTTGCCTCCCTTAAAAATCCTCCTTTTCTCACTATCAAGCTCAGATGACTCTGCTATGAAAATTGCGTAGAATCAGAGGCGCTACTTGATTTCAGGGCCTGTGAGATTTAGCTGTTTTGAGGAGTAAAGTCCTTGTTCAAGACTTAGATGACTCAAACGCATCCACAGTGCAGTTTAAGTGGAATTTAGCCAGTGGGAATTAGATCCAAAGCCTGCGAGGACAAGGCCGCACAGACATCACGGAGGGAGGGACCATGCTGGCAAGCATCGTTTCCATGTAGTAAGGGAAAGATTACAAATATGACCTTTAGAGAAGCACTCTCGCCTACTGCTGACATACGTACTTCCATGTTCAGGTCACAATTATATTTACCACATAATTGCAGCCAGAGGAGAACCTCAGCTTTATATCTTATTCAACAGAAAACTCTCTACTATTGTGCTGTTTTCTAATGCTAGGCTCTCTCGATACAAATTATGTCAGTAGCTCACTCCATTTCCTGCAGAGCCTGTTTCCTTAAGACATATTAAAGAGCAATATTCATCCAAACTAACGAAAGGTGTAAATTAAGTTGAATTAAATTGAAGCAAATTGAGGAAATATTCATTCTGCCTGGGAATGACCACATAGATATCTAATGCAGTTTAAATAATGTATCCTAAATGCTTTCCTTTAGGTAATTTGATTACTGTTCCTGACCAGCCCCGTGTAATAATCAGATGTTCTCTACTATAGTATTAACCAGACTTGCATTTAAGAGTCTGCTCTAAAGATTGGGGGAAAAAAAAAGACTCCTCTGAATCTGTGGGGCTTTGCCTCAGATACTGAGCGGGCAGGACTGGCTGAAGTGAGCCAGAGGAGGGTAAGAGTAGTCTGCCCTGCTCTAACATCATAACATAACATAACGCAGAACATCCATATTATGTCAGTGCAAAGGCTCATCTGGTCCTGCCTTCTGTCTCCTATAAATATCATTAGCAGATCTTTAGACAGGAATATAAGAACAAAGGAGAGCAGAGGGGGTACAAAAATAAAGCAGGGGGAAGACTCTCTGTCAAAAAACGGAGGATTCCTGAACTGAAGGTTATATCCAGATGTTCATGTTTAGTAGCCACCGATGGACCAGGCTTTCACCAACTTATTTTTCTCCTTCTTGACCTTATTAGACTGTGTTCTTAGTTTCTTTGTTCGTTAGTTCTCGAGGCACCCTGCCGCACTGACTCTTTTAATTAAGCTCCAGGTGAAAAGGCGTTTTGTTTTGTTTCTTTTAAGCTGTTGTACTTCAACAGTAGTATCTGTTGTATTCCTTCTCCTCTCCTAACATCCTGTCCCTAAGAACAGCAGTGACTTCAATATCTTAAATAATAAAGGAAGACTAGCAAAAATGAAGATTTGTATTAGCATTATTTACATGTATGCATGTTAAAGGAGAACAAGTTGATGCTGTATCTTTGATTAGTTGCTTGAAGCGAAAAACAAAAACTGAAAAAATCTTAGAGAGTGTTTTGTGGGCCAAGTGCAGTCAGAATTTCAGTACAATATTTCATCATTTCACTCAAACTCTCTCAATTTGTTCCCTGATATGTAAAATGGAACCAAAAATGTGTAGCACCATAAGATTACAACATTTCATATTTATATAATATTGTAAAGATTTTTATTAATGTGTAAAGCTAAATACATTGGGGTCTCTTTTTACTGTGAATGGTTTGCTTGCACTGACACTCTCTTAAGTTAGTTAAACTACTACAGATACATACATATATGTATATATGTATGTGTGTGCGTCAAATTTTCATTGGATTTGCTCATGAAAAATTGTAAAATAGCGGTTTCCAGCACCATTAGATCCTGGGCTTCTCTTCTGATCGTTATTGGCATAAATTGCAATGCTTGATTTTCCCTTGGTGCACATTTGCTCCTTTGCTTGGTTTCTCTCTCGTGCAGCAAGATGAAGAACCTGTGCAGCTGGAGGAGTACGCTCATTTTCCTTTTCTAGGGCATGGCAAATGAAAACTGACTTCTATTGAACAAAATGTACCTGTACTTACGCCACATATTGCAAAAACTGCAGTAGCAGTGTTCTGTGAAACTAAATCTTTGTGGTGGAAGTGTGAAATAGACCCTGAAATAGAAAGCAAGGAAAGGGGTGCATTTCGCAGCGCATATTAAACATTTGTAAAGGAGTCCGAAAGCAGTTGCTGAACAATAGCACATGCAGATTTGTTTTGCTGTGTATGGCTGCTCTTGCCACCACCTGATAGGAAGAATGAGTCAACAGTCAAACAAAAAGAACCATTAAGCAACTGCTATGGTGGAAAAGAAACTTCTTTTGCTCAGTAACTTTGAGTAAAGCACATTGAACATAAGACTGATATTTTAAAAAGTGGTTTAGAAGACTGAATAATAATCTTGGACCTATAGTTTGCTCTCCCTGATTCTCTCCCCACACTCCACACCCCCTAAAACCTCCCAACTGTTAGTCACAGTGGGTTTCTTACTAACCTCCTTTTTTCCAATAATTCAAAAGAATTTGTGTGGGTAGTTTAGATCAAGCAGGCAAGTTGAAATTTCTTTTGTGTCACTGGGCATTTACATTGTTTTTAAGCCTCACATAGTTTAGCCAAAAGGTATCATGTTTAAAATTTTCATGTTAGGTTTTTATTATTGGGAATATGGAAGTACTGAGATGTTCCTTAGCTTGTAGGTCCTCATTCTAATGAAAAAAATATATAGATAGCCCTAGATAACAGACTTCTGAATCGCAGGACACTGCCATTTCCATGTAAACTTTTGCCCAGAAATACATCATTATGTAACCTCTAATTCTGGGCAAACCAGAGGAGGTCTTGGCACTGCCTCTGCCTGTGTTGGTAAGGTGCAAAGCCAGCGAGATAGTGGCAGGATTGCAATGAGGACACTTGCCTAATGGGTTACTGGCACAGTACAAAGACTACATTAACTATTCAGTGCTGACATGACAAGACATGGTCCCCAACAGGGACCATGGACTGAAGGAATACATGAAATCTAAGCTGCACAGCCACATACCAGGGGTGTCTACTGCCAATCTTCTGCAGAGGCCTTGTGGAGCAAGCTGACATTTACCATTTATAATGAGCCTTTAAACAAATTCCATGCAGATAATTTACTAAAAGGACTTTTGAAGTCTTTGTACCCTTTACAGCTTTTGACTGTGGCCATTTGGCAGCTGCCCTGTTGTACACGTAGTACACGTTCCCTATTAGAAACACTGTTGTCTAAGACAAGGGCACCGCTGCTATCGTCCATCCTGGCCCCTTCCTTGGAGGTTGTCTTCAGAAGGGGCCCTGTGACAGCAGAGACCTTGACTGCATGAAACTGGCTCAAATAGGCACAGTACAAACAAGGCAAGGTGTATGCACAGGAATAAAACCAATACCAAAGCAACTGTTTTCCAAAGCTCTGCACCCATCTCTCTTTCTCTGTCACTAACAGATGTGCATTTTTTCAGGAAATTGCTTAAAACTAGCAAGATTTAGCCCTTGAAAACGATAACCCCATACCCCAAAGGATATGAGGGCATATCAGTTGAAATACCTCTCAAACTCTTTTCATTATTCATTGGATATCTAGGAAAACATTCTGAGTGGTGTAACTCTATATGCCCAACAGGCTGGTGCCAGAGATTCCATTAAAATGGTGTAATGACGACCTGAGCTGCCTGATACGCGGGGCGAGCCACAGCCACATATTAACCCTCATCGATCTACGCTCCAGAGAGAAAAGATAAAACAGAGCACAGGGCCCTAGACAGCCTGCCCTAGACAGTGATATTTTTCCCTTGGATGCTCAGGGCAAGCTATAAACTTCACTTACAGTAACTAAGCTGAAGATGCCAAGTAAACAACCATGGAGACTAATGTGAGGACAGAAATTCTGCTGCCATTTGAGAGCTCCCTTGCTCCTGCTGCTGCTCCCACTCTACACCCAGAGGGCCCCCGGGCTTCCCTGCAGGCTTGGCCACATTCTCTGCTTCCTCAATGAAAATAAAAATCAGGAATAAAGCCGCTCCCTCCTTTCCTTAGCCGCTGTTTGTTGCAGAACGGTGTAAGGATCGGCAACATGGATTCTGTGTGAACAACCAAGGCCTTTGGATTTAAGTAACTTAGGCTCTTAGCACAAGTTAGGCCCTCGGGTTGTACCATGAGAACTGCAGCACAATTCAAGGATGCGT
>JAWLRI010000039.1:4844310-4859622 GCA_034781795.1 Crypturellus tataupa
TCCACATCCCTCTTGTACTGGGGGGCCCAGACCTGGACACAGTGCTCCAGATGTGGCCTCACCAGGGCTGAGTAGAGTAGCCTGTTTTAAGTAGCCTCTTTTAAGTCACTGCTCATGTGAAACCAGTGAAAAATACCTCAGAACCTTTTTCATTCATTATATAATTGTAACCAAATGTCTTCAGCATATTTTTCTCTAATACTTTCAAACTCAAAAACTTGATACAAATAAAATATAATATTGTTCCAGGCAATTTCCTTAAAGAACTTCACACCTCAAAAAAATTACTTTAATCATTTCAATAAAGTAGTTGAATAATAAAAAATTATTTGACCCTCATTAAATTTAAGGATTAGATTAAATCTAAAAATCAAGTCAATAATTTTAAAATAGTCATCCAGGAAGTAAACCAAAGCTGGAAGTTATATAGAAGAAGCTGTGAAATGAAAATGTTATACGAGAGCTTTGATCAGGGACTATTCTAGTACCTGATACAGTATAGCAAATAAATGTATTTAAACATTTTTAAAAGTGGATTATCATATCTATAATTGTTATCTTTGATAAAAGTACAGTAAATATTCCTTTAGAAAATATTTAAACAGGATAATGTTATGTACCAAGGACAAACTTTGGTGTGAAAGTACACAGTAGATTGGTGTGAAAATAGACAGTAGCTTTCATCCACAATCCCTGCTATATTATTGAATTAAACACTGGCATTGCAATACGAATATGAAGCAGAGGTAACACTGAGTCAACGTTACCAATATTTTGATCAGATTTTAATGAGAAAAAGGCAATTAAGCGACCAAGAGTTTATACATCTTTTTGAAAAGTCATAGTCTGTCTTTAAAGGAGATTGATATTGTGTGTCATTAACTTCCAGAGATGTGGTGAAATAGGGATCCCTCTGAAGTAAAAAGTTACATAAAAAGCAAGTTGGGTTGGAACATGACCTTAGCGCATCCAATTGCGTGAACGTGCTATTATCTGAAGCCCACAGACACTCCTGAAAATCTGAAAAAAAAAACATTTAATGCATGCTCTTCTTCTGTATCTACCTTTATATTTACAATTTGGAATCAGTAGGAGCTCCATGAGGAAGATGTCTTTGTGCAGATTTTAGTCCCTGGGCTATTTGTTTTTTTGAGCTAAAAAGACTAAAGTGGTTGCAATAATATAATATACACATCGCTTGTCAAATTTAAATCAAAGAATCTTTAGTTATGTGAGAACAGAAAATGTCTTAACTTGGCAAACTCCTATTTTTCCTCCAGGGATGCTATACATTTGTCAAAAAGCAACTTCACAAGACACACTTTCAGCAGCCACCCACTCCTAAAAACATTTCAGCCCCCTTCCTTCCTTCCTGGAAAAAAATAGAAGAGGGCTTTTTTCAGCCCCTGCTGTTCTCACGCCTAAGCAGGGAAGGGAATATACTGTGATACAAGTCCTACAGCCTCAGCACCATGCAGGTGGTTTCCACAGGCCTCTCTCCTCTCCTCATCTCCAAACAGTGAGATGAGCAAGTGAGACCCAAAGAGAAGCAAGTGTCTCCCGCTAATTGTTTTGTCACTTTGCAGCATCCAGAGGGCATTAAATGTGCTTAAATATTTGCAGGATGTGTTACTGTCCGTGTTGGTGTCTGACAGGACACATTTTTTTTTTTGCCATGGTAGAGTTTTAACCAACAGCACTAGCTGTTTGCAGGAATTTTGATTTTTTGTGTGTGTGTTGGAAAAATGAATAATTAAATACAAAATATTCCATTCTCAACTGTAGCTTTCAGGTGCCATAATCTAATTGCTGCATGGGCTGATCACACTCTTTGGATTATATCTTCTAACAATATGACCAAGGGCTCCTGGAGTACATTACATTTTTCACCAAAAGGGAAGATTGTGATGCCCAGTGAAAGAAGTACTCCACACAGAATGGAAGATGTAGTACTCCACACAAGGAGATTGTGAAGGAAGAAAAAAAAAAAAAGTGCAACTCCCATAAAAAACCCATAACTGGAGAGAACTGCTCTCAACTGATGTGGTTGTTTATAATGCTTTCGACGATGAAATTCAGAGAATCATAGAATCATTATGGTTGGAAAAGACCTTCAAGATCACCACGTCCAACCGTAAACCCATCTCCACTGGATGGCATTACGATTCTGCATCGTTACTCTAGCCTGAATGCACAGTCTGCATGGCACGGATGCATCAGAAATAGAAAGATGTACTGAACTTTAAATCCTTCTGCTATTGTTTCAAAAATGTATGTAGTCAAATTAGTAAAGTGAGTATAAGAGCATAATGCATCCACAGAATTATAATAACTTAGATGTCTAAAATTTAACTGATTGCTCTGCGAGTGCCTAAAGCCAAGATCTATATAGGGAGATCAAAATGTAATGGATTTTTTTTTCTGAAGTCTGGAAAATGGTGATTAAAATATTGTGAATGGTGATTAAAATATCATCAAACCTGCTTGGACTGTATTGCTAGTTTCTCCTGCCAGAAGCAGAAATTTTTCTTTATTTCTAGTATTTTATTTTATTTTTAAGAAACAGCAATACCTCTCATCATTCCTATGTCACTTTGTACCTCATGTCATTTCTATATGAGGTGCAATTTTTCTCTTTGGACACTTTAGGAAAACATTATGAGGAGTCTGAAAATTGATTCTAAAAGCTGTGGCCAGGATGCAGCCATACTGAAGGATCATGAGCACTAACTTTCCTTGCCAGCAACTATTAAAATTTGCAAAGCAGCCATTTAAAGAGCTTGAATTGAATTGTAATGGCTGTAAGTATCTTTTTAAAGTTGGTGACAAAAATACCTGGCGTATGTTTCCTCAAGCTCATATCATTCTGTCTTTAATACAGTGATCAGAATAAATATTCCCAGACCTGCAGAGTCTGAGCCCAAAAGCTTGTCCATTTTTCCTAAGTGTATCATTTGTTCTAATAGAAGAGATTGCATCGCATATCTTGTGATATAACTGTACTGACATAATAAGCACTAACAATGAAATGAAACACTGAGTTACAAACCATATTGTCCAAACAGCTAATGAAATAGCAATACAATACTAAGTATTGACAATACTATGTGAATAGAAAATAAATGGCCTAAGTCTCACATTGCTTAGGAATTGTAAGCTCTTTGGTTATTAGATGAGGCACTTAGGTACGTGGCTTAACAGGCATGGTGGGGATTGGTTTATGTTTGGACTATGTTAGTTTTTTTCCAACCATAATGATTCCACGATTGTATGATTTTTGAATATTCTGATCAGACTGGGAATTGTAGAAAAATCATATTCTGCATCACCAGTTTGCAGAATTCCAGTGTTCCTGAGAGCACGCTGCTTGGGTACGTACACAGACAGAGGTAGTTACTTCCAGCTTTCAGAAATGTTGCCTTGGTTCTGATTTGGAAGTCCTCAAAAGACAAAAAGGGAGAGCAAATAAGTGTATACTTTACCAGGAGTGACTTGAAAGATTAAATAGCTGCATGCTGGCCTTGTTTTCCAGGATAGGCAATACCGACAGCCCATGCTGACATTCAAGCCTCATGTCAGTTAAGGGAGTTGTGCGCAGAGAGCTTCTTGCTCCATTAAACTCAATACACGGAGGGTACTGGCAGCCAACAAACTGGGGATTAAATGCATCTCTTCACTTTGGGGCAATAATTCATGAATAGGTGGGGACCAAGAGGCTTGTTTTTTAAACAGTTACTGCAGATTATTGCTGTGTGGACAGGAGCAAGCAAGAAATTCTGAGCAAAGCAGGAAAGAGTAGGATTTTTCCTCTACATTGCTAGCTACAGTGACGCTGTAGTTGAGCCCGGTTGTCTGCTGCCTTTCTGTAGAGCAGATCTTCACATGTTGGAGAGATGGTGGGAAAGCTGCTCTTGATTGCTCCATATGTGGCCTTTTTTCTGCATATATTTTTCTTTTCCACTACTTGAAATTTCCTCTTTTCTGCTAACTCATTGTTCCTTGCTATGAATAAACAAATCAATATATTGTTTGGAGCCTAAATATCAGCTGAGTTGATGGAGACAGATTAGATGTATATTGTCAGTATTTATTTTAAAGTCACAGGAAGAAAGGTGGGAGACTTGACCCAAGCAATGTTCAGGTATGAGCTGCTTCAATGGCCAAGTGCACAGACTGCTTTTGGACAGGTATGGATGGAAAGTGGCTTGAAAGTGGCTTGCTTTTTAGGAAACACTGCTACTTTACAGAGCTCTGCTACAGAGCCCATTCATCCTGAGGGCAAGGGATTATATAGGTAGCATGACAAGTCTTTAACTATTACAGAGTCTATATGTAACTTCTACACAGAAGCAAAAAGCTCTTCTTTTAAATAGCTGCATGTATCAGGACCTGAGATGAAGATCTGTTTTTTTTTTCTTTGTTATAAACAATTCTAGCTAAAACAATAGAGGAATCTGCACCCCTTTCCTACCAGTTAGAGTTGTTTTCATTTACTTCTAAAATAGGTGCTTACATTTTAGGGTTACATTTTGGAGCCTAGTTTTTGAGGAAAGAGAAGGAAGTTATTTCTCCTATAACTTATCCAAAAGAAGCAAAAAGTTCTCCTCTTCCTGCTTCCCAAATGGAACAGCTAGACAGACCACATGCCTTGATTGATTCCTATTCCCAGTTGTTTCATGGATGAGTCAGAGAGTAACTAGAAAATATAAGGATAACCCAGGACATTCTTAGCTGGAGAAACGACTGCTTTTTGTTGCACGTATATATTTTATAGTGCCTCTTTTAATCTTCTGCCTTTGGAGCCTATTTCCAGAGCAAGAGAAAACATACACACAGCTCTGCCATAAATTTCTGTCCTGCACACCTGGACTCAAGGAGGAGTAACAATCCCTTCAAAGCAGCACACGTGCTGTTATTCCATGTATCCCCAGTGATTTCTCATTCCATGAGAATCCAGACTCGCATTTTTTCTCTTAGGCAAATCATTCTGGATCATTTGACAGCCTTGCAGAGCTGAGAGTAATTCTGCAGAGTTGTTAATTGAGAGTAGGGCAATGTTTTGCAAATCTGCACACCCTGAGGATGCACAAATAAACTTGTAGAGTCTGGAACTCTTTAATCCAGAAATGCAGTCAAGTTTGGAGAGAATGGAAGGATCTCCCAGCTTTAATACAGTAGGCTATTTTCTTGCAGGTAGCTCCTCTGGAGAAATACTGTATATTCTCACCTTGAAGGAAAATCTGGTACCTTCCATTCTGTTTTTCATATCCTCATGAACCTCCTTTTAACATCAGGGTAACAGCCTGCAGAGAGACAGATTAAGTGTTCAGAAAAATGAAAACCATAAGTCTAGACTGCAAACTCTTGGATCTGGAAATCAAATGCGTGCATAAATGACTCATTCTTTTTTTTTTCCTGAAAGAAAACTGTATGCCTCCCTTTAACTAAGTTTTATGAGTAAAACTCTTCTTATTGTGTGTTCAGCACAGACTACTTGAAAGATCTTGAAATGTGTCATGTATTGGCAATGTTTCTTGAGCAATAAAATATGCAGAAATTCATAAGCACCATCCTCTTAAAGTATTTCTAACCAAACATCTCTAACAAAACAACGAAAAACCTTGACAGGGCAAATAAAATAGAAATATCTTTCTTTAGCCCTCCATGTCTCTTTTTTTTTGCTTAGCTTAAAATCAGTGAGTTTTAGGTGTTTATGCTGGACATAGGACAGGTTATGAGAAAAACTATAAAATGGTTTATATCTCAAACCAGAAACAAAACAATATTTTTAATTATTAAAGAGATTCTGGACACGTTTTCAAACATACAGGGCCTTGTTTTGTTTGTTTGCTTGTTTGTTTTCGATCACAAGAAACGTGGATTTTATGTGCTAGACTGTTTGGACAGCAGGGGGAATATTTCATTATGTCCCTTTTCAAGAATCATAAATTGCATAACCTGTCTGCCAAGTGTAAGTACTGTGAATTTGTTGTCCAGTTTCTGGCTCTGGCACAGATCTGTCATGTGAGCATGGGAAACTCCCTTCATGTTTTGCCTCTCTTCATCATATGTCTATACAACCCACTGGATATCAAATTTTCTAAGTGTCTCTTACTTACAATGTGTGTCTTCTCCAGCTCTCTAGTGTTAGCTGAAGTTTAATGGATGTAAGACAAATTACGTAACAAATCATCCCTCACAGTAATATATCACAATAATGCAGGGATTATATAAGCATTCATTTAACTGTTATTTTGTTCATCAAATACACAATCCCATAGCTTGGTCTGCATGTAAATATGCATTTTTCACCAGTGGTAAAAACATCACTTTGAGGAAACACATATATAAGCAATTTACCCCCAATATCATGGGAAGTTACTTTCTCAGTAGAGGTTTCCATCCTTTCTTGCCTCCCATGCTGACTTTTGCTGTTCTGGAACACATCTTCCCCTGCTCTCAATGCCTTTTTCACAAACAGGCACAGCTTGACTCTCCTGCAGACTTCTTGGTTGTCAGTCAAATTATACCATAGCATATGGGCTAGTTTCTTCTCTTCTGTGGAAGATGTGGGTAATAATACTACTTTGGCTCCTGACATTGATGCCTTTTCCAATATGTTGATAAAATAACAGGACGATGCACAGACTCTGTTAAGACAGAAATTGTTTTTGGTAACATATTCATAGGTAATGCCTTAAGTAACATAATCCAGTAATAGGGAAGCCTTTGACTACCAGAACAGAGGCCATGATTTAGGCTCTATATTTAATAAAGAAAGAGGACAAAGTGCAGATCACTACACTATTGATCTGGTTATGATGATCTTCGTTGTTGTGCAAAAGACTAGTGCATGTTGTGCCGGTCAGAGTTCATGAAACTTAAGTTCCACTAGTCAAACTTGTAGGAAATAATGTCCACTTGATGGTTGTCAGACATAGATTGAATTATCTACTCCAAAATGTTTTAGTTAATTAAAGACAGAAATGCATGACATTTGCTATAACAGGCATATGGGCATCCAAAACCAAGTCCAAAACCTCAAGAATGAGAAGAGTTTAACATTTTTAAAAATTATGCATTTAAGAAAGGAAGAAAATTCCTAAAAGTTTTCCTCTTCCTAGAAGCAATTGAGCTCTTTTGTCTGGATTCACCCATACAATATTATTTTTCATCTTGATATTGCTTTCAGTGGGAGCCTGGAAAGACAACACTGATCTGCATGGGATGCAGAGGAGAAGTGGAACTGAAAACCACTCTATGCTTCAGGGACTCTGCCATGGGTTGTCTCATAGCACCCCCAGGCCCAGATTGGATTTGGGACTTCGCATTGTTCCTGAAAGCGGAATCAAAACACTGAAAGTTCAGTTGAAAATAGAAAGCTCTGGGGATAGGTCTGGCATCATAGTATGGCAGTAGTTTTCCTGTAATGGACTGTAATAGGGCAGTCATGCCTGCCTGCTCTACCGCCTGTGATCACTATAGGTAATTACGTGGTCCTCCTGCTCTGTGGAATAAGTGGGTACAAAACAGGTCCTTCTGCTGCTGTGGGGCAGGTTTGGGGTACGCCTGCAAGCTACTAAAGCTGAGTTCTGGTCCCTCCTGCTCCTCGGACAGAGGAGGGTTCTTTAATGCACATCTGGAGATGGGTAGAGATCTGGAGGTGGAAGAGCTTCCCCTGAACAATCCTCAAAATGTAGACTTAGAGGAAGAACTTGAACCACCTCAGGACATCTTCTGTTCATTTCTACATGCTTTTGGAGAGGGTAATGTGTATCACTAGCATTTCCCTCCTCGTCAGGTAGGAAAAGATCAAACGTTATGTCTGTACTATACTCTAGATAGAGAAGGACCCATAATGTAGCCCTTCAAAGGTGTCTGAGGGAAGGTTCCTAAATATCTTGCAAAAAGCTAAAAATATTCTTGGTTATAATGAAAATATAATTTCTTGTTATGACTAGAATTTGTCCTAGGCTGCTGTTATTCTGGATCTCCCTTCTCTGATCTTGGCTAAGCAATGAGGATGTGACAACTGTTATCAATCCTTTCGGACTGATGCTAATACAGTCTTACAGAATATGCATTTTATTATTATTTATATCTTCTTTTTACTGGTCCATCAGATTGAGGCTATGTTTGGAAATAAAAAAGCATTTTCCTACTTAAAAGCATTTTCCTACTTTTCATTACCACTACATCCTCAGCTTTGAGAAGATTTCCTTTCGTGTTTAGATGTGATACTGCATTTTCTACTTTGTTTATTCTTAAAAGACCAGAAGCCTTTTTTTTTTCTTCTTAATTTACTTTGAAAACACAGTAATTAACCAGTTACATTTGGTTGGCTGAAGGTTATGCACATTATTTATTTAGCTGGAGGTTTATCTGCCTGCCAGAACGACTCACTGGAGAGTTCACAAATTGACAACAATACAGTGCTGGTCAACCAATGCGACCTACCCGGGACCACCCGTGGCAGCCCTTATGAGCCAGCCTGTCGCTCTTACACATGTCTCTTCTGGCGTGACTTTACAGGCTACGGCACCTCAGGCACACAGGATGCAAGTTCTGTCAAGCCTTCAGGAGACCAGCAGTGTGAGTCAGGAACTGCTGATATACGAGACATGATTCAGATGCCCATGTTACCTCTTCTTTTAAGGTTTCCACGGCTGTAAACAGGGGAGGATTGGAATGACCAGACAATCAATTTATAGAACACTGAAAAGGTCAGGATAATGTAATATGCAGTGTTGCACTGAATATATGAGGTATTACAATTCAGATGCTTCATTCCCATGAAAATAATTGCAGTGGCACAAAAAGTACAGACTTCTACCCTGGTGGCAATTACACAAACAGATGCATCTATTCCAATTAGGTTCTGAGGGAGACATTCTCATGTGATGCTCTTTGGAGGTGGTATTAAGCTGATTAGCTGTTCAGCCTGAGCACAGGAACTCAACTTGGTGACAGTTTGGGCTGGAGAATCTTCTTTTCTTCCTTCATTTCGACTTTTTTCTCTGTGTTGCAAGAACTATGCCTTCTGATGGCTATATTTGTGGCATAAGTGTTTTGCAGTGTTATTTAACCTTAAATAAATCAATTTCCCTCTGTTTTATAAGTTTTTGTTTGTTTGTTTGTTTGTTTGTAACTGGAAACAAGATGAACTAGAAAGTATTTTTTGTGCCATCGGAGTTTGAAAGCAACAGCATGAAGTCAGAAAAGGCTATTCAGCAACCAATTTGTATCCCCAGTTGGGTATCCCTTCAGTTGAATATGGCAGTTATAAAATATATAGTGTCTGGGACTGATGGGAACAGCAAAAATGAAAAGAAGTGAATTTTCCAGAAATACTAAAATCATAAAAAGATTTGAGCATATTATTAAAGAAGCTGTGAATTTGACTCAGAGGACTGAAGAGCTTTCCCCTTCTTCAGACTCAGCTTGCAATTGCTGATACAAGTGGAAATGCATGTTTCACCCATTTTTTTTCCTATAAAAAGCCTGGTTTTAGGCACACCTAATATTGTCTATTTCTGACCATTCAAGTTGCTGTTTTACAGTCACAATGTAATAAAAATGAAATAGCTGAAAATTTAAGCTGTGTGTGAAAATAAGACTACAGTAAGCAATGCTACTTTACCCATGTTCAAATTTGTTCTGCTTTTTTATTTGAATAACTCTTCTTTTGGAGCAGGTATTTTAAAAAAATAGTTGCAGAGTAATCTTTGCATTAGAGCTATACCTTTCACCATTTCACAGATACTGTCCAGTTTTGGCAGTATCTTATAAGCCCTTGAAAAATTCCAGCAGCCTGTCTTTGATGTTGATGTTGAGGTTAAACAATCAGGGCTCCGAAGGCTCTGTCTTCACTGAGAAAACCCTCCCAAATTTATTCAAGTTGAAAAAATAAACAAAAAAGGGATGTCCAGGTTTAGCAGCTCTACTATGTGAAGACTCATGGTTCATGGAGGCATCCTGAGCACCTCATACCTCTACAGGCTATGCCAGCCCTACAGGGGATGGGGACGTGATCTCTTTCCACTCTGCTCCAAGTGCACAGTGGCTTTTCCTGAAAATGTGGCTCTACTCCAAGGTGATGCCAATGTTGTAAGTCAAGGAGGAAGCCTTCCTTTTCTGTTTTCTTAGTAATTACCTTTCTGCCAGTTATCCCCATGTTGTCTGTTCTGAAGAGAAATAAATCTGTATTTATGAAATCCTACTGCCCACAGCAATGAGGGCCACAGAAAGGAACAATTTTGCCTGCAAAGTAGGATATGTGTAGTATAAGACTGTATTGTGAGAAAATAAGATAAAACATTACAGTATTGAAGACAGCTCATTAAATGAGCATTATCCAATAAGTACACCAAATCTAATGAATTCATTTAAGAATGTGCCTGGGTATGCAGGGGCAAATTAAAATAAGCAGGCAGCTTTAATTGTACCACTTCCTAATTCTGGAGTGCTTGACTTTGTACTTTTTTTTTAATATGTTTGTATGTATGAGGTTAATTACATGTAAGTAGAGGATCAACATATGAGATTTGCTTCCAGTGAAGATTCCTTTCTTTGGGGGATCTTATCTTGAGCTTTAAAGAAAGAACATGGGTTCTGCAGTTTTCACGGAAAATTCAAGTTGATAAAATATGACAGTTTGACCAAGAGATTCCTAGAATACAGAAGCCATATCAACATGCTAATAAAAATCTGGAAAGTCTATTTTTTCAATGGGAAGCAGAATTTCTCTATTTCCCGTCCACACTATCCATACAGCAGTCACATGAGCTTACCCATACCTGAGGTCATAGCAAAAGAGTGCAATTCATTTACCGGGTCCTATCTTCCCTTTGGAGGGGATGTCCCCTGCCACACAACCCAACACTGAGTTTTTCCGGAGAGGGGGTACTGATGTCACAGATTTGCATGTGCCCTTGTAAACAAATTTGGCCATAGTAGTGAAAAGTGATTGCAAAGCAAGGCTGAAGAAAGAACAGTGTTTCCCTTTGGGGAACATAGAGACAGAATCAGCGGCACTTGCAATAGCTGTGTTTCAGCAAACTTTACAACAGGCCCACTTACTGATTTATGATAAAGTGCAGAAAAAATTCCTTCTAAAAGTGACAGCGGTGCCGAAATGAGGCTTCTATCGAAGCCTGGCAAGTGGACGGTGCTTACCAAATACCTGCACTTAAATGACAATCCAAACAGCAAACATGATCTAAAATGGCTTAGCAAGCAAGCATCTTGCTACTCTTGATAAAAAGACCTACATTTTTTGAAGCATTTGGGTTTTTCCCTGAAGTGTGTTCAGTAGGTGACTTCCGAGCACGTTGTGCCGACCATGGTTTTGCAGTGTACACAGAACATCACTCATGGGGCAAGAGGCTACTCTCAGCTCAGCATTTCTGCTCCTGCTGCGGACCAGTTCCCGCAGGAAGACCCCAGTGCTGCAGTTTGGAGCCTCGACTAGTGATTCTGGAGTGCAGCTGCCTGCTGGCAACTCTCTGGCATCTCCCAGAGATGCTGGGCCTGGCCACAGCAGCTGGAGGAGCAGAGCGCTGCTGCCGCTCCGCTCCATGGCTACTGGTGTCTGCTGGGGAGAGACGTGCGGAAGGAGGGGGAGCTTCTCGGCTGACGGCAGGAGGGAGAGGGCTGCGACCGTGCCTGAGAAAAGGTGGAAACGGGTACAGGCGCTCAGGGTTTAGGAACAGCCACAACAGGCGTCCCGGAGAATTTAAAACTAAAGAAGAAAGGTCCCTGCACCCATAGGCTCACTAACTACATGTGAAATTCTTAAGGGTTAATAATCTTCATTTAAATTCTTTTTTCTTTTTTTTTCAGATATTAAGGGTCAAGAAGCAATTTTCCATTTGGCCATGTGAGCATATGATATGTGTCATCAGGTTGCTCATACTCTATGATGAGTATGAAAGGTGTTTACATTTTATTTTTTCACCATAGTAGGCTGAGTTAACATATTGAGAGAAACATTAGTGATTGAAAATTTCAAGCTTTTAACATTTCAGTAAGAGTAAACTTTAAATACAGCATATTTTTTGGATGAAGAAGCACACACTTTTGCTATTAGTTGACTCAAGAGACTTATAAAACAGAGTTTTGTCTGAGATGGGGATTTAGCAAACAAAAAGTGCTAATGTATCTGAATGGCAATGTCCTATAATTCTTTATGGCTGGTAGGAGACTCCTTCAGGCTTTGTGGCAAGGTCACATGTCGTATGGTGATGTCATTTTGAAAGGACTGAACGTACACGGTCCACAGGGACAATATAGCAGTCTGCCTTTGTGTGCTACTCATTGTTTTGCCATTCCACTTACATGAGCGTATGTTAGCTGAGATAATAGATCTCATTTAAACACACAAGCCAAGATACAGCAATTTCAAATTGATGTATCACTGCAGTTATCCTAAATATCACTGAAATAAATTTGCATTTAACCTCATCCTTTCCATTAAATATCCCTGTTTATATCTCATAAAGGGAAATATATAACTAATATTTTTCTTTTCAAAAATTTACAGACTAATTCAGACACCTTGAGAATACTTACAATATTTTTTGCGAACTTTGCTAAAGAAGGATTTACAGTATGTTAGAGATATCACTTTGCAGTTTATTTTAAAAGTGTCTTAGTATTTTCTCTTTAATTTTTCTATCATGCTTCATTAGTCACACATTGGATATTCATAATAAATGGGGGGGAAAAAAACAGAACTAATTAGATATATTCTCTGAAAAATAGTGAAAGTCATTACAGAAAACTCTTGTTAGTAAGTAAACTGTCTCCAGATACTTACTCTGATCTGAATATGCCTTTCAGAGGGCTTCAAATGGTTGCTATTGTGCCATCTCCCACAGAAAGGCTTCTAGAACTACTTGAGACATAAAAGAAAGCATTGAGCCTAAGAAACAGCAAAATATGCTATCTGGGAGAAAAGTATATTTGCAAAACTTTTTTTTGAAAAAAAAAAAACAGTTACAGATTTAGACAAAAAGAGTAAGTTGGAGAAGTGTGTGCTGCCATCTGTTTTGATGCAGGGGATCAGTGCTCCGCACTGACAAAGTGAGCGAAACAGATGCGGCCAGAGCACTAAGTCTGATCTTTGTGCAGGCATAATGAAATTACTCCACACCACGGCGAAAAACGTTACGCGAACAAAACTGTAATTCTGTCAATAAAAACTGCATCTGCATTAAAATCCTCTGCTAGCACATCCCTACTGGATAAAAATTACATCTCTAACCCAATTAACCTTTCAGGAAGACGACTCAAAGTAGAGACACCACCTGGATAACACACTGTTCTGCGCCTGTGACACCATTAAGGAAACAACCTTTGAGATACCTACAGTTTGGAGATCATTTTCTAAAAGCCCTGGAATTTCCTCTTGCAGATTGCTCAGTTATTAACATTTAAAGACAGACAGCTTCCCTCTTGTTCTCTCTTTCTGTTAAGAAAAGGCAGCCTCTGATACCCTGTTATGCTTTATTGTGCTCTGTAAACTATGGGCAAAATCTATTTTGTTTTATTTTGGTGGGATAACTGGTATACTGCAAGTTACAGTGGAAAAAAAAAAGAATTGGAGAATATGACCATCTCCAGCCCTTTGTTCAGCTCTTTAAAATAGCCTTTGTTGTTTCTTAATATTAAGCTTTTGCTAGACTGCCAGCTGTCATATATTTTACACCTCTAGCTTTCCTTAACACAAATGGTCAGCTGAAATGCCAGGAATCATTTGGAATAGGCAAATACCGCACAACTCAGTAGGAGGGTTGTTTCTTCTATTCGTTTTTTTTCTGCATCCTTCATTGAAACCAAGCTCCTTTGGGTAATTCTCCCACCTCAAAGCCCACTGAATCAATTTTGGATCTGCTCAATTGCAAATTGGCTTAAAGCTGAAATTGCAGCTACGCTGACCAGCAGGTCTGGTCACCCTGGGTAAAATGAGCATCTCTGAGGCCTAGTGGGCTGTGGTAGGCTGTAAAGGGAAAGGTTTTTCAAAGAAAGACATGCAGGTGTCTGCAGGTGTAACTGCAAATCATCTTCCCTAGACCTATCCCTAGCAATATGTTCTTTCTCCTCCAGCTCTTACAGGAAGAAAGGAGGAAAGAAACTCACATTTTTACTCAGTGGGAGGCATTCTAACTTGTTGTGCCTTGGTGTTACTCATAGGTCCTTCTTCTCTCCCCCCCAGTCTTGCCCTCCTTTTCTTCCCTGGTGTATGTAAGTCAATCACTTGAGGACTGTTTTCCTTAGTTTCCTCTTCTTGGGAGTTGGAGTGCATAAGGTGCCGCCTGTGACAAGACAGCAGCAATGGGACTTTTGTGTGCCCTGCAGCCAGGCATTTCTCACAATAGGAATAACTTAGAAACCACTTTCCCCATCAGCAAAAATGCGTGGAATATATTGACTGTGGGTCAGAAACGGGGTGAGAACTGCCCCTTGGTAGTAGCTGTGGCAGGAACAGCAGCGGCGCTGTCCCTGCAGGAGGAGAGCTGGGAGTCTGTGCTGGGAGCAGCACCAGCCGCTCGCTGCCTGCTCCGGAGTCCGCTTGTGCATCCGCGAGGCGCAGGCTGCATCCCACGAGGCGCCGGCTGCATCCGCAAGGCGCACGCTGCATCCTGCGAGGTGCAGGCTGCATCCCGTGAGCTGCAGGCTGCATCCCGCAAGGTGCAGGCTGCATCCACGAGGCTCAGGCTGCATCCCGCGAGGTGCAGGCTGCATCTGCAAGGCTCAGGCTGCATCCACGAGGCGCAGGCTGCATCCCGCGGCGCTGCTCTGCCTATAGCCCAGCTTTCCACAGGGCCCGCGGCGGCACCCCAGGATGTCGTGCAGTTCTTCAGCCCAGGCTCCCCTGTCAGCATTGGTGTGGTGGACAGTCACTTAAGGTAAGGAACACGGGGAGGATGCTCTGCTTCAAAACTGTTCTTTGGTTTTGGTGCTTTTTTAATGACAGTTAAAAAAAAAATGAAGGTAGTGGTCTTGGGGCTTAGGAAGTTTCTATCCCCTCCCCTTCTGAATCCTTCCTCTCCTTTTGTCTGTGCTCGCCGCCTACCTTGCGAGCTCCTCGAGGCTGGGGCTGCCTCTCCGCCTCCGTGTCTGCGCGCAGCGCTCCCCGCAGCTCAGCCCTGCGCGGCCTCCGGATCCCGCCGTTCTGCCCGTACCCACCGCTCACCGCGCCGAGGGCTGGCGCCGCTGCCGCTGCGCTGTGGCCGTCGCCGTTCCCCGCGGGTGCCCGGCGCATCCCCAGCGGGAAACTTTCGGCGTAGAGAAGGCACAGCCGGGCACGGG
>JAWLRI010000039.1:4860171-4899046 GCA_034781795.1 Crypturellus tataupa
CGGCGGCCCCCGGGGGTCCCTGGTGCGGCCGCTGGACTTGCCGCTGCACCCGCAGAGCGCGGTGCCCTTTTGCCCGCGCCTGCGTCTGCTTTGGGGCTGTTGGGGTCGTGTCTGTACTGGTTTGTGGCGAGCGCAAGGAGGAGATGGGTCTGGGCTGGCCCTTTTCTTATCCGTTGTGAGTGATCAATAACCAGTCGGTGGTAAGGGATGAGCTTATTACAGAAAAAAAAAAAAAAGCCCAAGTGCACACCGAGAGCAACTGAAATACAAGGCCGCTCGCTCTGCCGCTCTCCCCGTTAAATCCCCTTTGCATATTTGCAGATGACGTATTCCTCTCAAAGTAGAGGCAACTTGGAGCGTTTCGGGGAGCTTTCCAACGTAAAGAGCAAGCATCGAGCGGCTGAGGCGGGCGGCCGCCGCGTAGGACGCGGCCGGTGCTGCAGTGCCGCCTCGTCGCCTCCAGCCCTGGCGCTGGCCGGCGCGTGGCACCAAGGCGAGGCGGGTCTGCCCGGCAGCCGCGCGCGCAGGGCAGGCACGAGCAGCGCTGGTGCTCGCGGGCAGCCGGCCTCGAGCTGGGAGACGCGGCGGCTCCGCTCGCAGCAAGGGGAGCCCCTGCCTCGCTGCGGACCCGGGAGCCTCCGGCGGCCAGAGCGGCTTCCCCGGCCCGAGGGCGCAGGTGGGCACGGCGGGAGGAGTGAGCGGGATACCCAAACGCATCCCCATCGGGAAGGGGGATGTGGAGCAGAGCACCTGTGATAATGAGTTTAATCTGCGAAATCTGGTGCTGAGCTGGTGTGTGCCCGCCAGTTAGCTGAGTGTTCTGTGAATCAGGATGGGGTTCAGAGCCTGTCCTGGAAAATTAACGTATTGACACTGGAGCGCTGCAAGGGAAAAAGAAAAAATCCTCTTTCCCCTTCTGAGGGCTTTAAATGTGAACAGAAATTGGGTTCTGAGAAGGGAGGAACCTTTTAATAAACTCACATTTGTGAGTTCACGTTCTGTGGTGCTGACCTCCCCCAGCTAAAATCAAAAGGCCGCTATGGTAATATGACTTCAAGGGCGAATCCAAAGGGGCCGTGGGGCATTTTCACCAGTGAGCACTCCCGTTCACGCTGAGCAGGGACCGGTGTCTGCTGCAGCGTGAGTTACAGGGAAGGCGTGTGGCTGTTGTGGGACTGGGCTCCCGCGCGCGTCCCATTCCAAACCCTTGCAGAGGGATGAAGGGAGCTGCAGCCGCCTGGGCTGCTCTGATAAACACCCTAATGCTACGTGTGTGTGGGAACGGGCTGCAGCATAACCCTTAATACAGAGTGTGTTCAGGGATATGCGCATTAGTTTGTGTGTGGCGGCGTGACAGTTTTGAGAATGACTGGAAGATAATGACCCAATTAAAGTACTATAGGAGAATATCTGAAATTAAGTTTTGGTTTGAAATAATTATAAAAATAAATCATTTGAGTTTTACCTTGCTTCAGCAACTAGCAGTAATAAGTGAAAGAAATAGACAGAATCTTTCATAGAGCAATTATTTCGTCTAGATTTGCCTGCTGTGGACTTAAAAAAGTAAAGACAAATCAATGCAAAACATTGCTGCCAAGATGAGCAGCCTGTGCAATGATACTTGCATCTCAATTTCTGAGCCTGACAATGTTTGCTTTAGATGGCTAGTATTAAAATGATTTATACTACAATGGATCAAAAATTCGTTATGTTTGATTGGTAGTGCAGACACCTGATGATGCATATGTGTGTGTATAAATATATATATTTTTTCTTTAGCAAAGCATTATCTACTTCATACTAAATTTTACTGTAAAACCCTGCGTTGAGTTGGGTCAGAAGCACACATGGTTGGGAGCTGTCTAGCTGCTTAGATTGGTTATTACTGAAGAGATAAGTGGATGTGCAGGAAGTTGTGTTTTCAGAGCTGAGTGTCCTCCCAGTTTCCAAAAACTGCATCCTGTCTCTGTTTTTAAAGATAAATTCCTGTGTATAAGGCTGGGGAAACAAGTCATGGGGCAAAAATAGTACTGTGATTTAGGTTGCGTTCTGTATTCATGTGATGATAATCAGGATAATACACTTTGCGAGGACTGCGATTGCTATTAAAACGCTTAAGATTTTGTCAGTAAAAACCCAAAGTCTTTGCAAGTGCTCAACATTTGTCTGAGAATTGTTATAGGAAATACTATGGTAAAATTTACTTGCAAGAGACATGTAGTAGTAATTGCTGTAAGTTTTTTGCCTTTAATGTGTTTTTTTCTACTCTTGAAAATGACTGCATGCAAATGGCACCTCTTTACTCGGTTGTTTTTCCCTCTTTCCTATTTATATTTAGAATCAAGACTGTTGAATTGAGTGACAGAAGTGATGTCTGTCTTCTGTTAAGCCTGAGCAGTGTGAGCTGGCCCCTCTCCTCCCTGGTGCATCAGCAGGCCAGAATCTGGCTTTGGGGTTCCCGCTTTGAGCATCCCCTGAGGGATCTGGACTGGGTCCTGGAGCCTTCTCGTCCACCTGGGCTCAACCCTGGGCAGGTGACACTTAAATGCTGCTGTTGGGAACAGCATCAAAAAGCCCAGTCCTTCTGCAGAGCTTCTTGGTCCTCGTTGGCTTCTCTGAGGACCATTCCTGTGGTCACCTCCGTGTGGAGGAGGCCTGTGAGGACTTGGTGCTGAGTGACACGGGCTCCGACGATTCCTTTATATAATGATATATTGCAAATCAGGAAAATACTAACAAAGGTGGATTCTCTCAGGGATTCTTGTGAAATGGAGCTAGCTGATTTTCTGACCTAATAGCTTTTAATTTAACTCTGTTAACTTCCATCTAAGCTGAGATGTTCCACTCTGTCAAGATTAGACCAGTAAAATGTCATTTACTGCAGTGAATGGTTCCCAGTATTTGTATTTAAGTGGAGTCTAGAGAACACAGTCAAGATCATGGCTCCTTAGGGCAAATATATTCCCAACCAAGTTGCTGAAGTCGGGATTCCTATTTTAAATCAGGCTGCAGTGTCCTTTTAGACTGCCTGATTCGACAAATAACAAGTGACAAACCAAAGCACAGGAAAGGAAGGTGAGCATGAAACATTAGATTGTTCCCTTATTGCTGCTGATATGTTGATGACTTTCCCTTCCATTATATCCCAATCTAATCCTCCCCGCTTGGTTTCCTTGTGCTCCTCATAGTGCAGCACAGGGATGTGGGATTTAAAGCAGACAGTCCCTGTCAGAGCCTGGAGATCAGCCCACTGATGGTACCTTTTGTATGAAAACACTGAAAATGACTGAATATGAACTGAAAGCTTGTGAAGTACTTGGATTAGTAATATTGATAGTAAAGATTTATCCTGAACCAGATAAATATTTGTGTAGAGTGGGAAAAAAAAAAAAAAAACTATTAAAGATGATAAAAAGAATGCTTGACTGAGAGCCCACAAAAACTCACCAGATGCTAATAACAACTCACTAATAACTAAGGGACCAAACCGCAACTTGGTACTTCAGAAGCATTCTGATAGATGAAAGTTACTGCTATGGACCTTTTGAGTTCTAAATAATTTGATTTTGAGGGAAAATATATCAAATATGTTTACACAAAAAGAACATGGCATTTTTTTCATATTAGATTTATTACATATTTTCTTTTCTCTAAATGGAAAAATTAAGATAAATGTGCTACATCTCTCTGGTATTGACATTTCTATTGGCAAGAAAGATGATGTATGATGTTTAAAAAAAGTGGTTTGCTGAAGATGAAGAGAATCATTGTTTTAAATTTGGAAGAACTATCTTCAACAAGAATGATGGGATAACCTGTAAATTTTGCATTAAGCGAGTTCACAGTTACAAATCTGAAATTACGGTGCAATTTGCATTTTGTTCATACACAACTGTATTTCACAATGATGTCAATTACTTCATACCGGAAAATATAACTTTCTCTCAAGCATAAATGTAAGATGAAGCCTATTTTAGCCAATATGCTCAGTTCCACCTTTTTTTTTTTTTTTTTTTTTTTTTTTTAATATTGGTCCGGGTCTACCTCAGTTTTATGTAGCATTAAGAAGTTAGTCAGAAAACTGATCCTGAATAAGATGGCAATTTGGAAAAGGATCTTAATAGGAATACGGAGTAATAGTTTGTAATGATAAGCGCTTATTATTACAGATGGAACAGGTTTTATGGTAAATTTCCAGCTGGGCTGTAAAATTTTAGTCTTTGATCTTCGAACATATGCGCTAATTCATACTTATTAAGCCTTAAAAATCAGTAAAGCAGAGGGAAATAGTTAAAATTGGTGATACTTACGATAACCTTGACAAGCCAGCGTTGAAAAAGATTGGCAAAGGAGCATCTGATGAATATTCAAGATAAGGGTAACCATGGTCTATTTAAGGACACTGCAAATTAATGCAGTTTCACTCTTCTGGAAGAAAAAAAAATCCAAATATCCTCACTGAAATCTTCACTTGCAAGATACAGAGCTGATTCGTCATCCGAACAGTCAGAATAGTTAAAATAAGAAGCGATGTATCTCTCTTGGAATATACACTGGAGACTTGCTTCAGCTATTTAAGAGTATCGCAGTATGCAGAAGGCACTGACTTATCCTGCAAAGCATTAGGCAATATAAGACACCATTAAAACCATCGGATTCTAAAACATTTCCCACACATCACAGATACAAACTCATGTAATGCTTATGTGTTTGGGGCATGGTTTCTTCAGGACAGCTCTGAGGAAGCTGAGGAAGGGTCAATTCTGCAGTTAGGGCTTGCCTCAGTAAGACTGAGTAAAAGTTAATGAAAAACGGAGTAGGCCACATTAGTGTTAGCATATAGTGATTTTTCAAAGTATTTGTTCTGAAGAGAAGGAGGGGATCTACTTGTGGGAAAAATAAGGCCGCAGTAATTCACTCTTCAGCAGTAGTAAGTGATCTGGGCCATTACTTTTGAGGGCCTGTAACTTGTTTCCCTCCTGCTGATACTTTGTTTATGTGACTGCAGTTGTGCTTGCTCCTGTCTGCCGAAGCAGTGCCGTGGCTCTGTGTCACGTCGGGGACGTCACAGCACCATCACACTTTGGCGGGTCTCAGAGGTGATCTCAGCAATGGGCAGGGAAGCTCCAAGTTGGTAAGCGGGTTTCAAGTTGGAACAGCCAGGTAGAAATAAACACTACCAGGTGATCAGTTACCTGTTTAAAACCCGACTGCCAAGATTACCGATAATTTCATAGTTTGCAGGATACAGTGTGTCAGGACTTCTAAAAAGACATTGCTCCTTTTTTAGTCTTTTCCCTTCCTCCCTCTTCCCAACAACCTTATTAAAATAGTCAATAACTTTCAGTTTTAATGTGAGTCTCTTTCACTACCATCATGGACTTTTTGGTGCTCTGTGGACATACGTTGAGCTGCTTTCGTGTGTGCAAGTTGATCAGAGGGCAGCAGGGAGTGATAGCGAGAGATCATAGCTCCAGTGATGGAAAATATCATCCTTTGATGAAGCTTTGAAATTGCCGTGTGCTTCCTCTTTGGTGTGAGGTGTTCCTGGTTTTCTTCTTATCTGAGATGATGCCACAAATACACCTACTCAGCACATGGTGAGCTGCAGAGTGTCCTTTTTTCCTCTCTCTTTCTTGCCTTTGCCCAGCCAAATACCCTCTCTCCTAACATGAGAAGAAAAGAGGAAGAGTAGGCAGCAAGGCAGAAACTAATACCTTGTCAGCAGGTGTGAGCACAGTGGAAGTGAGGCTGATTAAATACAGAGTCCTAGCTTCTGAACATTAAAATGTGCCTCCAATTGAAAAAAAAAATTACATTTCAGCAGCACTGAGAAAAGGACACTCTAATAGGATTGTTGGAATATTTGAAGACCAAACAGTTTCACTTGGGATTTTTGGTTTAGAAGGAGGTGAGATAGAGCAGGAAAGTAATTTTTTTTTCCTGGATAAAATTGTTATTCTGTCATACAGATGCGAGGCTTTTGGTTTCACTGTCGAGCTAAGGACAGCTAATGCATTTCACTGGTGTGTGTGTGTGTGTGTGTGTGTGTGTGTGTGTATTTACGGACCTTGCTTTCACATGAGTGGTCTCACCTTCCTCACAGCGTTCCTGCCATTAAGGATAGTCAACAGAGCTTTCGACCATCTTGCCTTGTTTTACAGGGCTTATCCCCAGCCTAAACTCTGCCTTACTGTAGTGTAGAGTCAAGGAAGAACCAGAGTCTACCACAGAAATTGCTAAGAATTTCTTCCAGTTCTCCATTTTATTGTGCTGTGGCTTGAAAATCCATTTGGATGAGCTATTTAGTAAGTGGCTAAAAGGAGTTCAATGAAAAAATTTACGTCACTTCACTTACTATAGACGAAAGACAAGAAATGCATATGCTCCTCAATTCATATAATTTTCTATCACATTTTATTAATGAGCAAACTAAGGCAAAATGACAGTCTGCGTCATTGTCACTCTTGGATTAGATTTTGCTAGTAAATGATGAAGTGTTGCAGGAGCCTTGAATGTGAAATTGCAGCTAAAAAAAATGTACTGTTAGTTTAGATGTCTGCAAGCTGATGACATTTACGTCCACGTTTTTCCCTGTGCAGCTGAAATGATGTTTGTGCCCTTGTGGTCACTTTAATGTTTCTGTGTAACTGCTCATTTTCAGCAGGAGTCAGTTTTTAAATCCTGATTTTAGCACTGAGTCAGTCTTGACTAAAGCTTTGCAATTTGTTTGTAAAAGGTGTATAACGTGATCAACCAAACATGAGTTTTTCTGCATTTACTCTAGGATAATCTGCATGTTGCTGTAGAATAATTTTCTGTGATCTCATCCATAGAGAAATCATTTAAGTATTCTATTTACTGACACATTCTCTTTGCTATTTATTTTGTGTACTGTGATAATACATACTTGATTTATATTTTCATTTTCTGGGGAATCTACAAATACCTCTTTTCTGATTTTTTTTTTTTTAAGTGACCCTGTAGGTGCCGACTAACAAACTACCTGGTAAACAGTTTGAGATCTTGTGGACATTTAGGGCATTTCTTTAATTTACTTTCATC
This sequence comes from Crypturellus tataupa, assembly GCA_034781795.1. Lineage (NCBI taxonomy): Eukaryota > Metazoa > Chordata > Aves > Tinamiformes > Tinamidae > Crypturellus > Crypturellus tataupa. The sequence goes on from JAWLRI010000039.1 coordinate 4,867,237, forward strand.
TCGCCCCTTTCTTTTTTTGTTTCCTATTTTAGAAAGCTAGGGAACCATACTTGATAAAATGTGGGCTTCTTGATGGCTTGATGTGGAGTAGCGAAATAGAGAATGGTTTGAATTTGTGTTTTGCCATTCTTTTTTTGAATTGGTGCCCCATTGGGATAAGGTGAACTGCCAGATGCGTCTCTGGACACTTGTTTCTAGCTGTCTGTGACCAGACCAAAGAAGAGAGCACTGTGCTGATTCAGGGTTTGCTGGCTGTTTTCTCAACCAGAAGGATTAAATCTTAGTGATTCTGTTAGACCTACTTTTCTTCTGATTGGTCTGCTGAATTTATCTATATGTGGGATGTCTTTTTATTTTAAGAAAGAAATCTGAGGGAGCCTTTGAAAAAAAACAGTGTTCTTGAATCCTTGGATTCAGCTGTGCCTGTTAAATTTCCTAAAAGTTTTGATTTTTACTCATTCTTTAGCTGATCATTGGTAATCTCAAGAGAGAATTAATTTTCAGGTGCATCTTCAGAAGACCGTGTTTATGGCCAGAGTCACAGGAGGTTCAAATAAGCAAAGGACAGAGGTCAGCCTTCCCTTGTCTGCAGAGCAAGGCAGAGTTACAAGGTAGGGGGAAGCCTCAGGGTCTGAAGGCATTCCTGCTCTTACACTGCAGGTACCCACTGCTCAGAAGGTCTTTGCAGGAAAGGGTGGACGATCGACAGAGCTGGCTGTAGTCGCAGTTCTGACAGAGCCAGCTGCTGGTCAGAGCCACGGTGACTTGGCTGTGCTACTGGGTAGTTTTTCACTGTTATCACTTAATTTGATTCTCCTTAAGTAGGGTACCCAAGTGGTTTAGTGATTAGGAATGAAGTGCAGCGACGGCGCCGTTGCAGCCTTTTGTACGTAGTCTATTCCTGGGTGACTAGAGTCCTTCTGGTGTTGTGTTACTCCATAACACAGTCACTTCATTCATGTGTCCGTAGACAGAGCATAACATAATTAGTCCCGTGTCCGTTCCTTGCACTGTGTCATGTTTCATAATGTTAAAGCCAACAGACTAAAATTAGGGATGAGCAAAGTTAATGTTTGGCTCCATATTCTGCATCCTGAAACATTTTGTTTTTCTGATTGTGTATAGCCCTTAAATCTGAGCCTTACAGCTGCACTAGTTCTTAAGGCTCTGTACAAGTGAGTGCTACCGTCAGTGAGGTGGTTAAAGGTTGCATTGAGACCAGATGTGGGCCCACGAAATTCGCAAGTGTAAGAACTGACTCGCAATTTTTCAAGCATTGCTTCTGTTATAGGCACAGGCTGTTGTTGCCGATCTGCATGTGTACGGTTCTCCCTAACTTGTCTAGCGTCATGCTGGCATGCTGGTGGAAACTTTTCTTTGATGCAGTACCTTTACGACACATAACTCGGTGATGTTAAAGATGGGATGTTTCATTCCCTTCCATCTCACAGTATATTTCTTTTTATTAAATAATTAATAGATTTCATAATAAATTGCAGTTTCAGAAGTAGCAAGGGAATTGAGTTCATAAGCTGCCTATAGCTGAGATTTACCTACAGATTGCTTCTATTTCCATTATGTGCTACTTCCACTTCCAAACCTGGGCTGTTCCTAGTAATAGCACATTCCTACTTCACACAGAGATTCTGAGGGCTGAGTTCCAGCCATCTTCCTTTCATGACGATCCGTCAGTGCGTATAAGTGAAGTCTTGGTTTATTTCAGCCATTAGATGGCAAAGATTCTCAAGTATCCACACGGCAAGCAGCATGTTATCCCCGCAGCAGAGCAGGGTTCGGATACTCCAGCTTGCACAGTGAGATCTTTACCTGGCCAGAGCCACAGGGCTTGTGCCTCACTCCTTGCAGAGCACATGGGGCCACGTGGAGTGAATGTTGCTCGGTTTCCAGAAGTGACTGTGTCTCCACAGGTGCAACAGGCAGGATTGGTCCTAGGTTGACATGGTAACAGTGGTCCCAGCATCATCCGCCAGCTCCACTCCTGTCCCTTGCAGGATATGGACTCCCCGGCAGTTTCTGTGGAGTCCCAGTGTGAAGCTCCACTTGCAGCCATGCCTAAGGAAACTGACTGCTAATGAAACGTGCTGCTGGGCCTACAGTCTACTCACTGCTCTTTTATTGTATGTAGGATTTTCAGTGTATGCCACAAAATACTGCATAGGGCAAAGTTAGGCTGATATTAAAGCAGTTATTTAAAATAGATGTGAACTGCTTTTGAATTTAGTACGTAGAGATCCACAAATTAATTTTCTGTGTGTATATGTGCTTTGATATATTTCTGTCACAGTTTTAAGGAAGGAGAAACAGCATAGAAACACAAGAAAGGGGATTTTTGGAAGCAATGAGTAATGGCAAGGCAAAGCAGAGCCTGAGATCATTCATTTTAGGTTTGATAACTCACTTCCACTGGTTGCAGAGTGGCTGGGGATTTGATTTGCAGTGTGTGAATGGCCCTGCCAGGCTGCACGCCTGGGATGCTGTGCTAGCTCTGCGAGAGCCCGCACACATGTGCAGGGCTGCCATGCTGGAGGCCAGGCCTCCTGCTACCCTGTGAGGTAGCCGCAAGGGGCAGTGACCTCTGCTGCTGCTGTCCCCTCCGGGGGCCTGGTTGCTGTATGAAAGCCCAGCGCGTGCCCTGCGACCCCTTGCCTGAAGCGGCCAGGAGAGCAGGTCACAGATACTGAGGCCAGGCAGCTTAGGGCAGCAGAGATCTCTTGGGAGAGTAGTTGAATGAGTTGTTTTCTTCCCATGCACTGTGAAACCACCTCTGCTGACGCCTGTAAAATTTTCTAGATTTGGCTGTTCCTGGACTAAGCCCGGCCCAGGTGTCCCAACTGCTGCCCTATGCAGCACACTGTGTTACGCAGGGCCCTTGGTGGCCTCCCCAGGCATGGTAACGCAGAGTCATTCCGTACCCCAGGGAACGGCAGTGGTGAAGTTAGCAGCTCTGACCAGTATGTTGGTTAAGTAAGTCCAGAAGTGCTGAGATCTATCCTGGAATCACATCTCAGACTCATGTGTGATCATGATTATAAATTGTCATCTGAGAATATTCACCAAGACGCTTGTATGGAAACAATCAGAAGTCAGATTTGTAGATGCCTGTGTGCTAAAATCAAAGAAGAGAGTTTGGTAGAAGGGGCTACACTTGAAGAACCTGCTTGCCATTCAGGGAAGAGTGTTTTCAGTAAAGTGGAATTTTGCCAATAGGTTCATCCTGCCTTGCAGAAAATAATATGGAAACAAATTCTAGGCTAAGTAGTCAGCCTTTTTATTTATTTTCTTTCACTGATTGGCATGGCAATATCTGGATATGGAGAATATGCAGAAATGACAAATGCTCCCCTCAGTTTAATAGTTTTTCTTTAATAGAAAATTTTCTATAATAGAAAATATTAGAATATTAGAATAGAAAATATATTTTCTATAATAGAAAATGCACTTGTAGGTGTTTTGTGCTTTTTCTACCCCTGATTCATTCTTTTACTGAGGATTTTTGACCCCCTAAGATAGTAATTTTAATTAATTTTCCAATTATTAAGAATATACTAATTTGGAGAAACATGCTAAACAGCAAGATTGTAAAGATTAATTGTTTAGATGTAATTAGACCCTGCTCTGTGCTCAGAAGCACTGGTGAATGTCTGCAGTCACGTTATTTGAATCAGTGAACTTTATCTTGGCTCTGTTGTTATCTCTGAAATCAGAATCTGCTCCCTAGTGCTCTGGCTTACACTATTTTTAATGTGTGCCTGATGCCAGCGTCTGCAAAGTGCAAGTGAAACCAGTCTGTTGTCCGTTAAGAAACAGGAGAAGGCTCATTCTTTAGAGGAGAAACGGAACAATTGCTTCTCTCTGGTGGTCGTCCCCTTCAGGCTTTGGAACAGAAGGCAAATCCTGTTTTCTATGGAGCAGTTTTCTGAAGATTAAGTGCTAAATAATTACTACTTTTCAGTTCTGTGAGTCAGTGGGACACAAGGCAAGAATAGTTGGAGGGGCTAAAAGACGAGGAGGAGGTGATGGTGTTAATGGAAAGGAAGTGGGTGGTAATCGCACATTAAAGACCCTGGTACATTAACCTTTGACTTGCACATGTTGTTTGTTTCATGACTGATGAATAGTTTCAAAATTTAGGAGGAGAGGCACCTTTTGGCCTTTCAAACAGTGCACACCTTCAGTGAAACATTATTCTGTTTGTTTATTGGAAAAGCTAAAATGGAAAGGTCCTATTCAGCCTGCCAGCTATTTGATTACATCCATAGTAGTAGTTGACAGTCCCTTATTTGGAGCCTATACGCTGTCATTTGGAGTACAACACGTGCGGCTTGTCTAGGGGATTAACTGAATTCTGTGAATTAGGAGGGTGACCTTGCACAATGCAATGTGCTTGGCTACGTGAAGTGCTGGTTCTCCTTGCCTTTTTATTTATTTATTTATTTATTTATTTATTTATTTATTTATTTATTTATTTATTGTTTAAATATTCCTAAAGATTGCATGTTTGCTTTTCCAGATTCCTTTTCCTTTTTATAGAGTAAGTGCTAACATGAGTATTGAACAGAATTCTACCTCTCCTGCAGGTGCAGGGTCCTTGTTGGCTCCAGTGGGAGCCACATGGTTACTTGCAAGAGCAGCACTTAGTTTCTAAAGCCACTGAATGACTTGGGTGGATCCTGTGGAGCTGCTGGTGTTGTTGAGTTTCCCATCTTAGCTCGCAGACCAGCAAGTTGTCACCTTTGTTAGGACACCAGCCTTATTTTTCCAAAGCAGATTAATTCTGTGCAGTGCAGTTTGCTCAGGGTTGGTATTTTACATAAGACCCTTAAAAATGCAAATGCTCTCTTCAGTGTGGGATATAATGGATCAGATATACATTTTAAAGCTGCTTAAGGTCTGGGTAGCCAGTTCCTATTGAATTGTATGGGTCCTTTTGGTAGCTGTGAATTTTTAAGCCTAAAGGAAACAATTGCTGTTTGCCTGCAATCCTTAGAACAAATTTCTGAAATAGGATAACAATATATAGCAGCTTTTCTATAGGTGTTCTGTCTGCATTATAGAAGTGAAACACTTTACCCAAACTCATCTACGAAGAGCCTTGGGCTGGAAAATCAGCATGATGAAATGTTGTTTAGTCTTACAGATTTTATTTTATTTGCACAGCATGCAGTTTTATTTATGTAAACACCAGATACTAATATGTAATATTTATATAAACTTTTATGTCCAGTATAGATTTTCAAGCCTTGCTTGCTCTTTGCTAAAGTTTGACTATACTGCTTGTAAAACAGACAAGAATTTAATGCCCATTTTAGGTAATGATGAATTTTTTTTTCTTTTCCTACGCTGAAATATACTTAATCTTTTAATTTTATTAATGGCAGAATTTAAATAGATACATTGGAAGAAGTAGCAGAGCAAGTGTATTTTTATTTGTTATAAAGCTTTTAGTAAATAGGAAGCATGTGGGAGTGCAGGGGTTTGAACTGCTGATTGTTGACAGAGGTTGCTGGAGTGAGGGCAAATGAATCCTTCAAAGCAATTAGAAGTATTGGAGTTGTGAAGCAAAACCTGCTAATCATTCTGGTTTCCAAAAACTTTAGATTTAGGTCAGCATGTTGGAGGCATGAGATGTATAGAAAGTGAAAGACATCGGTAAAACTTCCATAGTGATTCCATAGTGGCATGTCTCTTGAGGAAGATAGACTATCACAAAGGTATCGCATTAATGCTCCGCGTGCTCCAGTAGCTCCTCATCTCCTTCTGAATACACATTGAGGCTCTGATCTTTGTGTCCTTCATGAATTAGGGCCTGTTTTAGGGGTCACCTTTCTGATTTTAGCTAAGAGGTACAAGCCACACAAAGATGCTGTGCTCGTTATAACACCGCGTGAAACTGGAAAGCAAATTCAGAGAACGCTCTGAGCGTGGACTGAGCAACCAGCAAAGTCAAGGTGAGCCTAGTCCTGCTCACAAAGTGCTGTGAAAACCAGAATTATCCCTGTAAAGCTTCCCTCAGAAGAGAGATCCAAATTAATTTATTTCTCATGGCAGAGAAGGAGTGAGAAGAGGGTAGAACAGTAGGATACAAAATGCAAGGGAATGTAATAAGCACTTTTTTTTTTTTTCTGGAAAGCTGGTTAAAAAAAAAAAAAAAGAAACTTCCTGCTATTAGCTAAAATAATGCCAATCTACAAGCCTAAAAGTAGATCTCTTTCCTACTTTTCTATAAAAAATGGATAAAAATTCTTGTAAATAGTTTTGTTTAATTAGTTTTATTTATTTGTAAGATGAGACTTGCATGTTGCCTCAGGTTTAAATACCAGGTTTTTGTGCTATCACAAACCTCTAGGTAAACTGCTGGCTGTTTGAAGGGGTCATCACTTAGGTTCTGCTGAGAGCAGAGTGGTGTCCCTGTTAGCCAAGGAAGATTAAAGAGGAAAATCAGCTGTGCTCTGGAGGTCACCATATCCTATGGGCAGAAACTGATGCTGCTCTAAGTAGGTCAGTTCAGCTAAACTTCAATACATAGACATTTTAGCTTGCTCTGCCACAGCCTGGACTGGGCTTCGTAACACTGCATAGCAAACTCCTGTTGTATATTTATGTGCAGTCTGGAAAAGATTGTGTGAGATTTGCAAGTCCCTGTAAACAAACCTTTGCTTTCTGGCATGTAGCTTTAGCCTCAAGAAACTCAGGAAAAAAAAAAAGATGTTTGACAAAGTTTCCTAAACTGCCTCACTCCCAGTGACAAGTGAATGGGACATATGCCCTGAAATCGCTTCGGGCTTTTGAAGTATTACCTGTTTCCACACGAGGAAGCAGGGCTTACAATGCAAAGCATTCCTTTTTTATTTTCTCTCTAAAATTTAGCACATTTTATTGTAGCTATGGGAAAACTAATGCTGTGAGAAGTAGGTATTTTTATTGGTTTAGGTTTGTGCAGTGTGTGCTTCTACTGTAATGTAGGGGTTCAGGACTTGCAGTAGGTCTTCATGCTTGTAGTAACGGCAGTGGTTTGGTTCTTTTAAAAATATTATTGAGAGTAAAAGCACACATGGTGTTCATCTTACTTGAAGGAATTTATTCTGTATTCACACAAACAAGGCAAGGCCAATATATCATGTAGATAAACTAACAGAAGTTTTAAGATATCCCTGATCTCCATTCTGCCCCATCTGTTCTGACCATCACTCATGGGCTGTTCTCTGCTGACATCTCTACTAACATCTCCCATGTTGCTGGTGTACTTGCTCTGCCTTTACCCCATCCTGCCTCTCGCCACCATGTGTAGTGCAAGGGCTGTGGTGCCAGGAGGGTGTTGTTGCTTTAGTGTCCCAGCAGGACCGTGCTGGCCGGGCGCTGCTGTGGCCCTGCGCGTTTGTCCTTCCAGCAGGAGTGGCTGCTGCAGCAAGTGTCTTGCCCACCTGCAGCTGGGCATGTTTTACAGCATGCCAGGATGCCCAGTAGTGATCCTCAAAGGGCAGGGTTGTCAGGCTTGTTCTCTGCATCCCTGCTCGGGTGCCTGAAGTGGCCCAGCTCTTGCTGGGTATCTGCCTTGTACTTGATTCTCAGCTTGGTGCTGCTGTGTTGTGAGTGGGAGAGCGGGTGCTGAGCAGGGTGAAGCTGTTAGCTCAGGTGAGTCCAGCAGCCCCGGCGCAGGAGCTCCCATGGCCTGCGCAGGCAGCACTGCCGGCTGCTGCTGCTTCAGCTGCAGCCCTGTGCTTTGCTCCTCACATTCAGCTATGTGATAGGCAGCCGGTTGGTTCTCCTGCCACAAGCAGGCACAGCTGTTACTGCTTCCAAGTGCAGTCTTCCTAGAAGCCTGCCAGGAAGGGCACACGGGTGCTCTTTGCTGAGGTCAAGCAATGCCGATTTTGCTTTTTGTTGTAACTCTCTCTGTGGCAGTGCAAAGAACAGAGAGCAAGATGGTGTGGAAGTATGAAGAAAATACCCTTTTTTGTAAAGCATGCTAAGTGCTGAAAACTGTCAGCTCTGGCAATGCACTGCATGGGGAACTTCAGGCAAAGAAGTTGCAGGAGCGGGAAGGGAATCCATAGTCCAAATGCTAGCAGAGATATCCGGATATCAATGCACAAATGAATAGATGGAGAAGCTCATGTAGGAGAGAGAAGGCAGGTTGAGATGGGAGGCAGAGGGGAACACTCCTTTGCTGGTGGAGGATAAACTGAGTGAGCAGTTTCTTGTGCCAGCCAAGAAGGCCTAAGGCTTGGTTGAGTGAATAGTGCCTGTTTCTAGCAGAATGAACCTGCCTGCTGCGTTTTTGCGTGGAAGAAGGAACCCTCCGTATCTTCATCCTTATATCAGGGGTTCAGTGCAGCTGAACATCAGGGTTCAGCCAGAGAGCCTGTAGGTATCACAGGTGCCTTCTGAGGCAGTGCCTTGGAGGCACCAGGCTCACGTCCTTTCTGGCATCCCCCTTAGCTGCAGTGTCCTCTTGTGCAGGCCCCACGGAGCTGGAGGATGGTGTGCAAGCCCAGGGGAGGGAGGCAGCTCCGTGCTTGTGCCTCCTGGCCTCGCTGAGGCGTCCGGTGCGGAGGCAGGTCAGGACGCGCAGCTCCCGCCGCAGGCTCAGGCTGAGGAACGACGCTCGTGCACGGGGTAGCTACTGTAACAGCTGGTGCCTCCTGTGCCATCCTGCGCGCGCAGTGTGCGGCGGTTGCTCTAACACCTAAAATCAGCTTGTGTTTTACTGTAACATCTTCTGTTTGGGATAGAGGAGGAACGGGAGCTTGCTCCTACTGCGCTTTGTGTTTGAGTGGCTTTTTGCCAGTTTTTCTGAAAACTCACTGTTATAAGACTGGAAGTTGGTCTGCTCTGTGAGTAGTGTAGTACAGGCTATTGATGTAAATAATTGATTGCTGTAAACTTTAAAAAACAATTGTACGTTAAAGAGTCACAGCCAGGAATAATGTGTTAAAAATCTTCCTTCCTTTTTATGCTCAGTCTGTACTCTCCCATTCAGCTGACGTTGAATAACTTAGGCCTTGACACAGCAAAGTACAAAAGGAGACTTGCTGTTTCCATTGCAATCCTCGTCTCCTAGTATTCAGGAAGGCTTCTTTGAGGTTAATGTTTCATATGGACACCATCCTTGGCCACTGAGTCCCGATCATTTGCCTTTACATTGCAGTGGGGTTTCAGAGGGATTGCCTTTGCCTACCTTGGTATTTGGTAGGCACTTGAGGTAATTAATAAGAAGGGACCTAATTTTCACTCATGCTTTCAGAAAGATCAAAGCCTTTTTAAGGTGACCCCGCTCATGTTTTAAAACTTTATCCAAAACTGATCTAAGTGTTATTGTGAAGAAATGATAATAAAAGACTGCTTAAATACTAAGTCATGCCCACTAATTTTTACACTTTACTCACTGGGCATTTTTGAAGGAGTCAGGACAATTCGTATTCAAGAACCGGTTCATATGCAATGAAAAGCTGGCTAGCAATAGGTCTGTATTTGACATGCTATGTAAATTGCAAAGAAAACCTGCTTCATATAATGCTGAATCCTTATAACTGCTGTCTAATCTTTCCAGCCACAGACCAGCAGCTCCAAAGTGCTGTCTCCCTGTCTGCATATGCTGGACTGAAAAAGGTTTCTCTCTCTCTCTGAACATAAATCCCAGACTTGTGTTGCTCAGTCAACCATCAGCATCAAGGATGGGTAGCACACATCCCCTTGCACACATCCCCTTGCACACAGTGGGTAGCATATTGGACTCCACTTGGTTTCCATTATTAGACTCCACTTGGTTTCTTAGTTAAGTGTGGTTTTCCATGTGTCATTAAGTTAACCTTGGTTCAAATTATCCTAACGAATAGCAATGGCCTACAAATATTTTGAGTGGAATTTAATGGATGACCCACTTTGAGGAACTGGCTTTTCATGCCTCTAATTCAGGTATTCAGTATTTTCTGACTTTGAAATAATAGTTTTAGCATTTGCATTCTTGGTAAAATAGCAAGTGGATATGTTGCATCATGTTGCACTTGTCAAATGCTGCTGTTATTATTAGCAGGAAGAATGGCACAATACAGTAATTTCAGGCCATAATAAAAAAACAAATATTTTTAATAATAGGAAATCCTTTTTTTTTATATGACCAAATTGTAATCTGTAATAAGATAGCTGCTTTTTAAAGACTTTTAAAGTAGTTTTGGTGCCACAAGCAATTCAGAAATCTGCTGCTTTATCCAAGTCCCAAAGTGCTGACTATGTCCTTTTTTAATAAAGGTAATAAACAGCTACACTGGAATTTATTTCTAAAATAAAATGTTTTTGTGAGGTGCTTGAGTGTTTTGAAGATGAAATATAAGTACCAAAACTTAGTTTTATGCTAAGCACCAGATGAAGAAAATATGCACTGCATTTTCAAGTATATTGCCTTTATTGTTGACATGCTTTGGTTTTCGAGGACATTTCACAAAGCTTTTGTACACTGCTATTGGTGAGGAAAAATATGCTAGATAAAAAGAATAAAGATGACTAGTAAGAAAAAAGGTGAATCTTCAGCATTTTTGCTTAAGAAAATTTCGTTAAATTCAGGCCCTGGGAACACAGAACGTGTTAGCCCTCCTGCAGCCTCCTCTCCCACTACAGCTAAGAAGCTGTGAAAAATAGAGTCTTCCAGAAGTTGAATGTGGATGAGCTGAGCACTCCTGTTCCTAGGAAGTCTTTTCAGCATCAGACAGAAATCAGCAGGTTTGCAGTTAGCCGTTTCCCATTCATCCCCTTGCCTCTTATCCTCCTCATACGCATTCTGCTTGTATGAGCACACATTAAAGCTTTCAAAGTAAGATCCAAGATGTCCCTGTCTGCAGAGCCGGGGAAAGGAAGGCAGCATCCCCCGTGTGCTCCCCTTAGTGCAGAGGTTACCACTCTGGCACAGCGAGCACCTGCCCCTAACTCAGAGGCAGAAAGAAAGTGGAAATGCAAGTGAGAGTATGCATCTTGGCTGCTGTTTTACTTGCTGCATTATGATAATCCAACACATCAGCTAGTGCTCAGTGATTTTGTTCCCTCTGCTCATATGTGCTGATAGCTTTTCAAGTCCTCCTGCCTCAATTTCTCAGCCCAAAAGATCTCCTCTAGTACAGTGTGTTTTAAGAAGAGCTCAGGTAGAGCTGAGTGTACCTGCATCACTGTTAAACTGGGAAGAAAATGTTACCTGGCTTGTGTTCTACATCAGTTGCTTGTGAACTACTGACCATTTTAACCGTTTCAGACTTCAGGGGTCACTGAAATGACGAGCAGACTGGAAAGCAGCTTGTTCTTAACCCTTGTCTCCTCAGTATGATGAAAAGCCCCGTTTGTATGTGAGGTGCATCCAGATGGCTTGCTGGGGAGGAAGCGCTTCCCTCTCCTGCCAGGGAAGGACCATGACTCTGTCGCTTCGCATTCTGAAAGAAACAAAATTATTTGTGTAGTCTGGAAAGTAGCAGGACCGGCTTAAGGTACATTGGTACAGATGTAAAAAAGCCCTTGATAAACCAGTATAATCAGTAAGACACATCTTTACATTGAGTTCAGAATCAGAGATGGACAATTTTTGCCTGTATCTTTGCAAATAGATGCTTTTCTATTACTGTTGATTCCTGAAATTATCCATACACTTGCTTTTACTTCATAAAATGTTTGCTGTTTATAAGTCATTTAAAAATACGGCATCAGGAGCCGGTTAGACCAGCAAGTCTCAGCCTATGATTGTTAGCCTGCCAACTTATGTTGACTTGGTGTTTCTGTATTTATTGCTGTTTTTTCTACTTATCTCAAAACTGCTGGGCACAACAACAGGCACGATAGTGTTTCTGTGGTTGTTGGTCTCTTTCTGGAGAAATCCTTAGGTCTTGCTAGGGAGAAGAGGTGGGTCCCCTGGCTACTTTTGATACTGCAAAGCTTTCCCCAGGAACACTCCTTGAGAGGACATAGTGTGATGATCCTTCTTGGCTGCTGCTTTTGAGAATACCCTCGTGCCTTTCGCTTTCCTTCCCTGGCCCCGTGCACAGGAACCACCTCTCCTCCCACACAAGATGCTGTGACGGGTTCCTGTAACGGGACGCTCGTAGTGTTTTGCTGCCCGGTTCTGTTAGTGCTGACAGCTTCTCTCTCACTGTCCACGTCTGATGTCAGTGCTGAGATGTACCAGGCCAACGAACATGTTGTGACGAGTCAGCAGCAAGATACCCAAAGACGCTGTTTTCTGCTTACGGCAGTATTTTTTCCTGCCATGGAGGAAGCTTGTGGTTTCTGAGCAGCATCTGACTCAAGTGCAAAGGCTGCGATCTGCGAGTTCTTTCAATTCACGCTGCATCTCATGATTTCATGTAATTGCCTGCACAATGCAAAAAAAAAAAGTATTTTTTATTATCTGCAGCATGATTAATAGCACTTCACTAAGCTCTGAAGGAAGCCTAGCCCAGGGTTTTCCTAAGTCTCTTGAGGGTGTGCAAAGTCGTGGCTGAAGGCTGAGGTCTAGTGAGTTCTACTCTCATTAGTTAAATTGCTACCAATAAGTGAGGTATGGAAAATGACACTGACGTGGCTGGTGATGACAGCAAGTCTTGCTGCCCGGCAGTGTCACGGTGCCGCTCTTGCACTGAGGGAATGATCCATCGGGCATCTCTCAACCCTTGCTACCTCAAAGACAGAAATAAAGGTGCTTCTTCACAGAAGAGGCACAGAAAAAGGTAAACGTATAGTGGTTGTATTTATGCTTATTAATCACATATATAGACAATAGAAATTAACATTTTTGTGGCTTAGAATATACTGCATTGAAATATTTCTAGGTAAGGTTATTAGAACAACAGATCAGAGCGTGTCATTGGCGACGAACTTATGTGGAGATGAAGCCAGCCTTCTGTGTTAGTAAAGCCTCATTCTGTGTGTCTCGGCGATTAGGAAATGAATTTTGTGGGGAATGTCACATCCTACAAATGGATGTGGGATTGAACCTGCCATGTATTTGAAATAGTAACCGTGCCCCGCTGTGGAGGAGACTCTTTGTTCTTCTACACAACACACACTTTCTAAAGACAGTAATGGACAGTAAAAAACACACTCCGTGGGCGTAGTAGCTTTGTAAATATAAATACATGTCACTGAAACCTGCAGGGAGGAAGTCACTGGACTCCTGGGTTAAAACCATGGGATCCCGCACGGGTGTGCATGGTGGCAGGCCGGGCAGCGGCGAGGAGCCCCTTGCTGCCCACAGAACCGTGCGGGCAGAGGCGCGTGGGCAGCCGGGAGCGCTGGGATGCGCCGCAGCTCGGCGAGGAGGGAGGCGCCGTCCGCGCCCAGGCCCGTTGCAGGCCCGAGCTGCCGCGCAGGCCGAGCCGCGGCCATCGGCGCCACCACCTCGTTTGGGCGGGCTGTGCTCTGCGTGTGAAGTGGCTGAAAGGTGGGCTCCTTGGGGAGGGTACGGGGCCGAGGCTGGGATCCTGAGCTTCTCCTTTCAGAGGCCCCTTTAGCCCCAGCCACAGTTAACTGAGAGGAGCAGGACAGGGGATGCCTATGTGCTTTTTGACAGTTTGTTACACCTGCTTTGTTCTCTGCTTTTCAGAAAAGCAGAGACCTTTGTGTCTCTATACCACCGGCATACCAGTGTGTATTTGTTTCAAGGTAAACATCAAGAGTTAAAAGATTTGGAGTTAAAGGATTCTTCCAACGTTGTGGTTGCAGGGCAGGTGTCCTTGAAGGCGCAGCAGCCTGAATGGGCAGCCCAGGTCTAATTAAAACGAATGGCCCCTCTGCCCGTGTCTAACAGCCTCTTCTGGCGAGTCCTGCTCGAGGTCGGCTCGGTGGTGCCTGTGATACCACGAGCAAACCCAAATCCCTCTGTTATTCTTGCACAGCCAGATATGGCTCTTCTGATAATGCTTATAAAAGCAAATACTTAAAAGTGAGGCTATGTTTCTGCAGTACAAAAATCACAAGGTTTGAACTTCATGTGTGTTTTTAAGAACAGCAGGCTCTGCACCTTCTATTTTATACCTTGCAAAATCAACAGAGAAAGCATTCGTTAATCAGCGAACAGTGTTGTGCACTTCTGCATGAACTAACCATGTAGAAGGTATGCGTCTTCCTCTGAGTTGTAAAAGCATTTTTATCCTGATATTTTATTATCAGGCATATTACAGAATTGTTGGCACATGGTATGTCGTGCCGGAGAATTACTTTGTTTGCACATTATAATGCACATTTATAAGAAGCAACAGTACACAACCAATGCTTTAAAAAATACTGCTTCAGGAGATCATTTTATTAATCCTACACACAATATCCTTCCTGTCAAACAGTGGAATTTAGATGGCAGAATCAATAATGCAGTATCCACATGGGAATTGCTAATACACAAATTAGTGCCTGGTGCTTCTGCGCTTGCTGCGAAAGATAGCTCGTATTCTCTCAGTCTTTTATTGCTGGGCAATCGAAGAGAATTATGGACACAAACAATCCAGCAAAGTAAAATGGAATATTTCATGAATTGTGATGTTTACTAACAAGAGTAGAAGTTGCTGTTTTCAAGACATGGGTGAACAGAGTAGCAAGGAATATTTAGTGTAGCAATAAAAGGCAAATTATCAATGTTTTCCTGTAAAGTCCATCAGAGAGAGGTAAACTAAAATCTAATGCAATCTGGTAGCACTAATGTGTGCTCTTTATGGCGTAGCATGCGAATATTTGAATAGTAATGGTTCATCATATTTATTCCACATAACAATATTCTTCGGGGTTATTGAAAATATAAAGGAATGCAAATTAGATGTAATGAAATAATAATTTAATTTCTAATGATTACAAAATGATATAAATATACTGAACAAGACCCCGTGCCTGCCTGCTCCAGTAATTGCATATGTGTATTTTCATAATCAATGCGTTAGATTATCTTCAGTGGAATTTATTACCTCATTTTCAGTTTCACACTACTTAAATATGCAGGAGCCGATCCCACAGAAAATTGTGATCTGTTCAGCGAAGAATCATGGTGTCAGGGGTCAGAGTTCTTTGTTTTCATTCCTTTGAAATCACTCCTTAATATTCTGCAAAGGGCAAAAAGCATGTAATTTGCATTTAAAGCACTGCTTTTCTGCTTTATAGCCCCTTGAATATATCTTTTGGATGGGGGGCATTTATCACAGCCTTCCTCTTGCCTCTGGAAGGAGCGCAGAAGGTAGCGGAGGAACCTTTATAACCGTGCAGCGCAGGCAATAAATCCCAAGCTGTCTTCTGATTTCTATGGCAACCGCGAAGCCTGTCGGGCTGCCAGGCGAGCTGAGAGGTAGGCGCCGTTTTGAGCTCATCACCTCTTCTGCTGATTTACTTGTTGACACCGCATGTTTGATACGGTGCCGTTAATGCCCTCGTGCTTCACAAGGAGCCAGTGCTGACACCCCGTTTCATGAAGTGATGAGCCAGAGCGACCTCAGGAAATCGTTTAAAACTGTAGAATTGTCTCCCTGTCAGCAAATGTATAAAGTGGTATAATTACAGATCCAGTAGGCTGTTTGAGGCTTGCTGTTAGTTTGTGAGGAAGACACTGTCTTTTTCTGTCAGTCAGAGGATTGGTGTGAAGATACCGTGTTTACTGGCACGTTTCCAGTAGGGGATCCGTGCGGGTCCCCCGTGCCAGTGTGTGTAGCTCTGAGCTAGCAGAGCTCTGCCCAGGTCTTCACTGAGGCGACTGTGACAGTTTTGGCGTGCGGGGCGGCGCTTTGTCCTTGTGCTCCCGGAGCAGCCGCCGTGGAAATTGTGTGTGTTTCTGAATGAGCGCGGCAACGCGGTTACGCCTCAAACACATGACTGCAAGTGCTGCCTTCTGCAGTCGCTCCCCCACGTGCTCTCTCTCAGAGGCAGACAGAAGCTGCATCAGGTGGGCCAAATAACCCAGCGCGTGCTCCACCCGTTATTTATTTATTCTTTTTTTCCTAGCTTGTCCCTTGGCTTTCTGAAGTCAGCCCAATTTGAATGCTGTGTGAGTGAGCTTAAAATGCTTCTATCATTAGAGGTATGCAACAAACCCATGCTGCTTTTGTAGGTGTGTGAGCCGGGAAGCTTTTCTGAAGCCTAGCTTCCTAGAAGATGTGCATGTGTGTGGCTGGATCCTTTGGCATTGTTAGATGTGAATCTGATTGCCTTAACAGTACGTAGAGCTGATTTATTCGTAATGTGTCTCTTCTGAGTGGGTTCTTCTTTGTCTGTTAGAAGCCAGACTCGGCCTTTAGCCTTACTGTCAGTGGCACGCTGATCAAATTTAACTCGTCCGCTCTGATATCTGCCTTCAAAAACACTGCATGAGCTTAGTATGTTGTAGACTTCTACTTTTGGCTTGATTGAAACTGCCTGCTTGTTGTTAGAGCAGATACAGAAGGGATCCTATCCTCTGTCTCACACCTGCTAAGGAATTACTGCATCATGGTCCTCTTTCTGGGGAAAAAATGGGGGAAAATGCAGTGCAGCAACTAATATGCTATTAGTCCAGTACTTTTTGAAGTAGAGCTTCTTGCCTAGAAAAGCTGCTACTTATTTTGAAACCACTTCCTCAACACAGTCGTTTTAATGCCTTGTAGTATTAATCATCCCATCTTCTCTGCTGAAAGAGCTTTAGAGATCTGCAGTTTGAAGGCTTGCTTTCCCTAAACTCAAAATCTGGTATATTGCGAGCTGTATCTTGTATATACAGCCGAAGAACTGCTGATATCCCGAGTGTTTGTAACAGCATATTTTGCCAAAAACTGTATCATACCACAGTTGTTAAGTATTTTACCTGCTGAAAAAAATGGTTATCTGGAAAATTGCTTTCCGCTCTGTGAAGCATAATATTGGTTGGTCATAATGAGTTTGGTTAGTGTGATGAACGCATGAAGCCAACACATACTATTTAAGACCTACTAGTCATGGAAATTGTGGAACCCCAAACCAGAAGTCTGCTGCCCTGTGTCCCCTCCCATAGTTAAGCGTGGACTTTATTCCAAGGGGGAAGTGGAGAGGCAGAAGTGGGGCCTCCAACAGGCAGGCAGTGTTTTAGCACACTCACCTGCCTTCCCTGCTCATTGCTGTATGGAGTGCTTTTCTTGCAGTATTATTTCTGGCAGGTATCAGGAAACCTCATGACAAACACTGCTGTAGGACCAACCTTGATCTGTCTTGTCCTTCAGAGAGATGATTTCACATCCCAGTCCCAGGTTGCTGGTCTGGGGTAAGTGAGTTGTGTTGGGAGCACTTGAGAGTAGAGGGCAGTGTGCTATAGAATTCCTTTTTTTTTTTTGGTCCTTTCCCTTGGTGGGTTTTATTTTCTACTGTGCATTTTTTCAAGGTGCAAATATATATAATGTGGTTGGAATTCTTTGGGAGGAAAGAATTCACACATGTTTTTCTTGCTGAGTAGTGCAGAATGGTATGCCTGATATTTCAGTTTCCTTCCCAAATGTGCTACTTTGTACTGAAGAAGATCTTGTGTATCCATACCTCTGCCGCATTAACTGCTTGCTAATGTGTGAATGTGTGTAAATCACTCATCCGTTTCAGTGATACGTTTTGAAAATAAGAGATTTATCCACTTTGTAGTGATCAGCACAGAAATGAAGACTCCAGCATGTAGATCTTTACAAGCGTATGGCTAAGATGTAAGTGAAAGAGTAGAGGAAGGAAAGTGTTGGCTTCTGGCTTATGCTGCCATCACAGCAACACTGTGACTGGTGAAATTACAAAGCAATATGTTCCTCAGAGAAGGAACTTTAAAAATGTGGTATCTTCCTAACTTCCTTAAAGTAGCACAGTGCTGTACGAGGATTAAGTCTCATATTGTGATTGTAATGCAGGACCATGGGCAGGGGTGGTGAAATGTGCATTACATGGGATGGCAAGAAGGAAAATCTGAGAAGGAAGAATGTGTTTTTGCTTAAACATTTGATGGTGATACATGTTGGTGAGTGTTGCTTTCCAGACCACAATTGCTTGAAGGCAGTAAAGTTCACTTTCTTTGGCAGGTCATAGCTAAAATTTTGCTTGAAACATTGGTTCTTGGCTAGGCTATTAAGTAGAAACCCAATAAACATTCATGTTTTCACAGTCCTAAGGCTCTGTCTGAACTGAGATTTGAGTAGATGTATACGTCTTTCTGGACAAACAGATGGTTTCAGTTCTTGTTGGAAAGCTGCTTATCATTTTCTTTGGGCAGTTTATGGCTATCAGAAATTAAAAATTTGCCTGAGGGAAACCTGTTATTGTTTCATAATAAGAATTATGTTCAAATAAACTTTCCTAGAAAGATGCTAAGACACTGAAAGACAATGCTGACTTGTTACTACAAACACGGTAGATCATTTAGTGGAAATCTTCTGTTTTCTAGAATTCTGCATCTTAAAATTCCTCCCTTGACACAAAACTCAGTGCTGGAACCTGATCTTCCATTTAAAGAAGGAATATTATCCATAACTTTTATGGTTGCAAAGAAAGTCTTTAAAAAAATGAATGTGTGCCCTCCCTGCTGATCTTGACAACCTGAAATACAAGAAGCTCATTTAAGTTTATTAACTCTGAAACATAGTGCTTTGATAACTCGAAGCACGACGTTTGCTCAGCTACATCAGTGCTGTCCTTTTTAGCATATATAGCTTATTTGCTAGCCTGCCATCATTAATAGGTGTACTGATTAATTCATTTTTACATTCTGTTCATTACAAAAGTGAAACTGCTAAAGAGGTTACCTAGTCCAGAAATCCTAGTGCACTAAATAGGAAGTTTGAAGAACACAGTTATAGAATGCAAGGGATCTTTCTTTCATTTTTTTGCATGAATTGCCTTTGTCTTCTTGATGATTCTGACACTTTATATACTGTCATTTGGGTAGTTGCTGAATTTTGTTCTCTCTCTACATCTCTGCATGTTGCTGCCAGGAAGATTTTTTTTTGTTTTCATAGTATTATTGGCTTTACTCCATCAGATTCCAGCAATATTGCAAGAATAGGAAGCCAGTGACTCTGTAGGAGTTTTCACTCTCCTGGTACTCCAGGAAGGCTATCTATCAGTGTATATGCTTGAATGTGTAAACATTGATAAAGGGCAGAGAACAAAATTATTATCCATGGTTTTGCAGTTACAGAGCTCTGTAATGTATTTTCCAGTGTTATTAATACACATGTGCCACTGTGCAGTCAATAATAGCTCAGTGTTTCAGTTTTAAAATAAAATATGGCTTAAAGTATTCTAATAAAATCTTGAATGCACTGAAATGCTGAAAGAAGTTTTATTTGGTTTAAAGATTTTCTTTTTTTTAGTTCAAAAGAACAGTCATTCTCTTGATGTTGCAGTTGAGGTAAGTCATGCCTTGTAACGGGAGGCAATGACAGCTCTGCTTCCAGAGCACAGAGCATAGGAGGGGGAGTAGAATGGAGGTAGCTAGACAGGTCAGTCTTAAATAGCATAGGATACTGTAGCCAGCCTGAAGTTCTAGGGAAGGAAAGTTGGGGAAAAGAAAAATGGGACAGATGCTTTTTGGAAAAGTAAACACAGTGGGGGCTGTGGTTGGGATTCATTCTGTGCTCTGTGGTGAAGGATGGTTCTGACCAGTAGTATTTATGAAACTTGAAAACGGAATGGCTTGGATAGGTCACGTAGACATACATGTTGGGATTGGTTATGTGGGAGGAAGGTCCAAGGCTGGAGGAGTCTTGTTTTGGGAGCACAGTTAGAAGGGCCCTTGGGCTGATACCTCAGGGCAGAAACAGCAGGGTTTGCTGCGTAGTGGGGAGAAATGTCAAGAGTATATGGGAGGGAGAAACCTCCAACGTGATCATGCTGTCATCTGTAGGAGATTGCAGTAAAGCACCACTAACAGCAGCCTCTTCCATGGAAACAAAATTAATCTGGTGTTGTAGGAGGGAGCACACCATGTTGTATGTGCAATTTTGAAGTCCTCTTATAAGATTCTTTATTAACAAAGCAAGTCATTGACATTCCCTGTCATGCACACATAAGCTGCTGAGTGAAATGCAGTGTTTTAAGAAAAGGTGGACAGCAGCATAAATCAAGTCAGCACAGGTCATTTTTCCAGGGCTTTTTCTCTATGAAGAATATCCTGTAATGAGACTTAGAAAAGATAGAGACAGGGGTTGCAGTTGTAAAATATGTGGTGGTGGGTGATAATCAAAGCAAGACGAATGAAAGAACCCTTGTTTTTAACTAACCGCGTTCAAGGTCAGATCCCTAAAAAGAAAATAATGAGATAGCGGCTATGCAAACTAGACATTTTTTTCCAGCCTGTATCAAAATGAGCAGTGATCACAGTGTGCTTGAAATAGTTGCTTGAGGCAAATGCTTGTGTGGTAACTCTCCCAAGTGAATAAATAATAATAATAAACCTTGCATGCTGTCAGCCTTAAGGTTCCATCTGCTGGCAGCCATTTCCATTTGGGGACACTTGAGTGGCAAGGGCCAGAAACAGACCCTTTCCACCCAAGAAACGGAGACAGAGAGGTGGAACACATGACATCAGGCATTTTGATTTGTTAATAGGAAAGATTTCTAAACCTTTTTGGAGGGGACTTTTATCACTCGTTTATGTAAACTTCCACTGAGTAAATGTGCTGGTAATGGTCAGCAGTGCTTGGTACGGAAAATTTTAGATCCATTCCCAAATTGATTTTCCTGTAATATTTAAATGACCAGTTATAGTCATTTATGTTCTTTTTCCATACTGAAGTATTTTAGTGGGCTGGATAATATGAAGAGATTGATTTGTGCTTAAAGCAAAGATGGACTCTGCTGATGAGGAAAATCCTAAATATTCTAGCAGCATGTTGGCTGGCCAGAGTACCTGTCACTAGATCTAGCACCAAAAGGAGGTCTTAACAGAGATCTGTCTAGTTTTATACCCAGCTACATTCAGTTCAGGCTGAACTCTGCACGCTCAGTATAAATATCTCTGCTGGCTGATAACTGAAATTTATCTCCTCTCATACACCTCGTTCCTTTTATCAGAGGTAATTAACCTTGTGACTGATTTCAAACCTCCTTTGATGTCTGGCAATAAAAAAGTCCCTTAAAAATACACGTCTCAGATATTCAAAAAATGAAAATTAAAGTGATAATTTCCCCAGTAATGTGAACTATAAAGGTTTCTTCTTGCCTGCACAGTTGTTTGTGATTTGTTGGTGATTCGCTTCAGTTTTGTCAGTTTGGGATTTGCATGTGCTTTATAGCCCTGTTTCTTCTAAAATATATGTGTCCTTTTCTGGTTTTGTTCTCTTATTTTTGGGTGCCTCTTACTCTGCAGTTCCGCTGAGGAGAAGCTGTCAAGGCTCTTCCCTGTGCAGTGTTTTCCTTGATTTTCCCTCGAGGTTTGCTGTTTGTGGCTGGTCAGCAGAACAAATACGTCTGGAAGGGTTTAACGCGGCGCTGGTTGAGCGGAAGGGCTGGTTCGTGGGCGCCGCGGGTGCCTCCTCTCCACTCAGCGACCTGCAGCTCTAGACAGCCCCGAGGCCTCTGAGGGCAGCCCCGCTTTGGGCAGACGGATCCTCCGCCGGGCTGGTCTCAGCGCCCGCGTGGAGGACAATGAGGGGAGGCAAGGGCGCCTCCTCCCACCGCAGGGCACATCCACCTGCGATATGGGATTACATTGAAGGGCAGGAGCAGTGTGTGGGTGTGAGGCCTGGTGAGAGGATTTTACACACTTGCTCCCTATGCAGCTCACCTCGTGCTGGGTTTCAGGCTCAGAGCACTGAACTCTTAACTGTCATCAGTCTTTACAAAAGGGATTTTCTCTATAGATACTATATGTGATTACGAGCAAAAAACAAATGCTGTTTAACTGTTTTCTTCCATGTCCATTGCTACTGTTTCCCCTTGGAACTAATAGGAGGATCACCAGTCAGTCCTGTCCTAAATTCTCTAAGCATTTTTTAAAATATCAGTCTCAAAATATCAGTCTCAGTGTCTTTAGCCCACGGATATCTCTTCTATATTTAAGGCTGACAGTTTCCCTGTTTCTCTCATATGGTAGATATGGATCTGCCCTCTTGTTCCACCCCTTAGAAATTCCAGAGTAGGATTGGCGTTTTGTTTGGTTATCAAGGGGAAGGAGAGCCCACGTGAGCGGCACGTGCTGCATTACGTGAGGGAGGAGGGAAGGGCTCTCGTAGTGCCGAACCATGGTAGCTCATGGTCTCTCTGCGGGAGAACTCACAGGCGGGCGCTTAAAAAACACTGAGGTAAACCCGCTCTTTGCGGAAAATGCCCCCCAGCCCATGCAGCCCTATGTGCTCCTTTTTGTCTGGTCCCTGGGAAGTCCTGAGACCACGTTCAGGGCCTGGTCTGTACCCCAGGTCCTGTGCCGTGGGCCAGGTGATGCCTCAAGGTCTTGGGACAAGTTATATCAGTCTGTGGCCCCTTTCTGGCAGCCCCACTAAAATTTTGGTAGAGTTTTGGTAGAGTTTTGGTCTTTGTCTCTCATGAGGGAGAAAATATATTTTTTCTTTAATAACATTCACCTTCTCTGGAAATGAACTTGTTTCTTGGGAGGCTTGTTTTCTCTTCCCACTTTTCTCATAGCATCCTTTACAATCTACTTCTCTTATTCCTATTGGTATTTGTTATTCAGATCTGTTCTGAAGGTGTTTCTCCACCTCTCCAAATAAGGTTTCCTGTGGTGGATGGAGGCTTATTACTGCCCTTATCAGGCTATTTGTAAGACTCCTTTGCCAAACTTCCAAGTAACTCACTCTTAGGTTTCCTCCTGCCTTTGCTTGGCAGCAGCGTCTCATTTGGCAGCATCTGCAAAGCTGTTTTTTCTGTTCTCCCCCAGATCTCTCCTTAAAACGTGCTCCTCTGTTATGCTCTCAAAAACAACAGTTTGCTGATGTGCTGAGCTGGGAGCCTGTCAGCCCGACCACTGCTGCGCCCTTGGCTTTCTTGTTATTCCATGCTCCAAACTCCGCCTTTCTCCCTCTCACCTCTTCCCACATCTAAGCTCTCTAAGGGAGCTGCTTTGATTTTGATTTGTTTTGAAAACAGTCGAGCCCAGTGGGGGCTTGGAGCCTGATAAAAACTACCTAGTTACTTTTACATGTGGTTCTAACCTGTGTCTCTAGTCCCTGGAAACTTTTTGCTCAGTACTTTTCTGTTTCTTGGTCTTAAGATGTTTTTTCCCCTTCTAATATTCCTCTTTTTACCCCATATCTAATATTTACTCACTTTCTCATTTATGTACTTTTCAAAAACACAGATTAAAAAGAAGTCTAGCAGATTTCACCTGAAATGTGCTGTATGAGTTTTTTGTTATTTTTTTTTTAATTCAAGCTTCTTGCCTGTTCCTTTGTAATTTTAATTAGCAATGATAACTTAATTATAGGCGTTCAGATTAGAAGCTCTTGCATTTGCACCCATGCTGTTTACTACATGTATTATGCCATTTGCGTGATAAAAACAAATGATTAATTCCTGGGTGTAGAAAATGTGCCATAGACCTTATAAATGAATTTATGTATTTTTGAAGCTAGTTGGCTGTGTTTGAATAATCCAGCTGAATAAATTAAATCTCTCATTCTTAACATGGCAGGCTTATCTTTCCAAAAAAAAATGCCTTTTTTTTATGTTCTTTTTTTGCTTGTGTTTCTGCTCAGGAAAAACAGCAATGCCCTCCCTTCACTTAGCTTTAATTGGCTGCAATTCTATAGTAATATTTTTCAAAGATCTCATATGCACTGTTTTTTTAAGGTTCATAGCTAGTCAGTGAAATCTGTGTCAAGGAATTACTTTCTTAAAGGGTGTGGGATTTTAGTGCAGCTGGCTAAAAATGAGAAAAAAAAAGTACGGATAAAGCATAGTTACTAGAGATCAGCACTTTTATTCTTTGTAGAACCCTAAGGACCAGATCAGCTAAAAGATCTTCACTAGCATCACTAATGATTCAAGGTTGATATATGTGTAATGGAGAGCAGAACTGAATGCTTTAAATAGAAACAATTTTGTTTCAAAAAAAAAAAAAAGGCAAAAAAGCACTCAAACATAATCTTCCTTTACTTTTTTTAAGGACTATATTTCATTCAGATCATGATAAGTGCTTTAAGCATATGTGAAATGAACTTTTATTCAGTGAGTCCTGTTTCATGTTCAGAACCTTGAAAAGTCACGTATTTAACTTGAACACATACTTAAGAAAATACACTAATGAAGTCTGATAATTCAGTATAAAAACACAGATTATGCAGAGTGCACGGTTGCATTTAAACTAATTCTGGACAGTATCTGATTATGACAAAATGCGGACCTGGTGCTGAAGACAATAGTATGATATAAAATGCCTAAGGTAAGACACCTGAGGTGACCTCCTAGGGCAGTGCTGTGTGAAGATGATATTTGCGAAAGATTTTGGTTTACGTGTCTTGCCTCTTCCTTTTCAAGCCCTTTAGGACACACTGTAATCCTTGGAGTTTATCTTTGTTTTAATTATTGCTCTTCTCTTTTCAAGTCTCAGTTAAATTAGTATGATAAAATAAACTGCGGGTGCATGCAGTGCTGATCCCATCCTTGTACTCCACATGATTTAGCTTGCTTTGTACTGTGCAAGGGAAACATCCCCTGCCCGACCTCCGCAGACCTGGCTCACGTGCCCTGTCCCATGGAGGTGTTGTATGTTTTCCATACTTAGGTAGTCGGTTCACTGCCTGCCAATATTTCATTCACTCTACTGATCTGCTTGTTCCATTTGCTTCTCCCCTTCCTCCCTGGCTGTTATAAAGCCTTTTTTTCCCTCTGGGAAATAGCAGCTGCTTGGGCTAGGTACTTAACTGATGCTCACCAGATCAAAGGGTTGAAGATTGGTCTGTAATCTGCAGGTTCATTCAATTGCAGTATGTAAATGGCTTCTTAAAACGCCCTGGATCAGCACAGTAAGATAACTGTCTCATGCTATTTTTTTCATTATACCAAGGCAGCTATTTTTTTTTTTTTTTAAAGAAAAAAGAAAGAAAAAAGTAAAACCCTGACACAAATCACGATAACACTTGAGCAATACTGGGAAAACCACTCGAGCAGGATTTATAGTCAGGACGGTGCTAGGCAGAAGATACAGCTGTCTCTTTCTGATCTTTATGCCAATGGGGCAACCGTGCCTGACAGCTATGGTGAAAAATAGTCACTTACCTTTTTAACCGAGACACTGATGGTCTGGCTAAGGCTGTTTCTCTTCGGGAAGCATCCCGAGAGCCTGGGAAGGGAGCAGGGGCCAGCACTGTCGCTGCAGGTAGGCCTGGCCTAGGAGGGAAGCTGGGTGGGAGTCTGGCTTCTTTGGGGTTCTTTGGGATTCTTCTTGGAGTCTGCAAGCAGATTCAGTTTTTCTGAATCTGCTTGCAGAGGAGGCTTCTGAAGTCTGCTCTGGGAAGGAAAATTGACCAAAGGCCTTTTAAGCATTTCCAGGCAACAAAGCTGCACTTCACCAGCTTGGCTAATGAAATTACTCCTTAAGGAGACTGTTGCAAGACTTTGTGGAGCTAATGCAAGGTCCCGATGTGGGCACTGAAACCAAACCTGGAACACAAGTCCAGTTTGATCTAGGACTCTTTTTTTCTTTAAATTTTGGGAAAGTTTTACTTTAAGGTGGAAGCATACTATACAAGAAAAAAATGTACAAATCATTGAAGCTATGGATATTTTAGAGAAACCTCAGATATGTCTGTTTCTGAGTGTATATATAGCGTATCATTCAGTGTAGTTCTAATAGTGTCTGGATTAGTAGAGGCTTCAGCCATGGAAAAGACAATATTAATGAAACTGCACATCCCTTTTATATCTCACTGCTGCAAAGCAGAGCTCTTTCCACCTTCTCATTCATTTTTTAATGTGTCTTATCCATGTTTTTAAGTTATAAAATTCATCCCTGAATAATAACGCTGTTAGAGAAAAGGCCCTGCTTTAATCCACCCTCTGCTGAAAGGCTAGACACTAACATTGAGCTTCCAGGGAAAGGCCGAAACAAAGAAGCATTGGAATGGTTTGTGACAGAGCAGGAGCTGGCTTGGGCATGCTTCCCTACTCCTGTCTTCAAACATGATTGTGTGTTTCTGCTGATTGGATATTGACTTATTGACATCAGGATTAGACTTTGCAATGAATAAATTACCGGGGAAAAAGTATATGGCTGTCCAAGAGCAGTCAGCCGCTCGGATCCTGCTTTCCCAGGAATGCTGAAGCTGGTATTAGCAGTGGTTTCCATCTCTCTAGAGCATCATCGAGAGTGCTGCCCCCTGACTGCTCATGTCACTGTTAATGATTTGTCCTAATTAGTGCAAGGCTATTGGATGTGTCGGGGAAGTTAGAATCCCATGTGAAAGGCTGCTGACAGTATTGGTACAGAGATAGGGACCTTCCGCACCGCAGCCCCCATGGGGTAAATCTGATGCTTTCCAAGATCCCTCTTTCCAAAGGAAGGAACAATGGCCCTACCCGCCCCTCACCTGCCCTGCGAGGGAGCAGTCTGTCCGTGCAGGGAAAGGCAGAGGCCTTTTAATTCTGTTCCTCTATACACCACAGCTCTCATGGATAAACCAGAAGTAATCCTCTAGCCCTCCATGCTTGCCCAAGCAATTGAATCTATTTATTCCTGCCAAAATGCGTAGTTTTTGTTGTGTTTGCAATTGGAGAATTGTGGTCTTAGACAAATTGTCCTCCCTTCCGACAAAGTACCTGCTGCTTGTTACTGCCTTCAAACCTCAAGGATAGACTCAGAGGCTCAAAGTGTCAATATGTTATTAATTCTGCAGAGGCAAGTTGCTGGCACCAGTCATTCAGATGAAGAGCAGTGATAAAGTGAAGCAGTTTAAAATTACAACAAGTTCAAGGTAGATGGAGCACCTCATGCACAGTAGCTCCAAGGGGAATGCGGAGATGAAATTGGTGAACTTTGATTGATTGTTTGTTAATCACATGAATGGACGGAGTTGACACAACCACCTGCCCTTACAGGATAGTGTGCAGCCAGTCGTTACTATCCTGTCATTTGTGCAATTTGGGCAAGAAATGGCTTTTTCAAAATGAATTAAAATTGATGCAGGTAGCAGGTAGTGCAGATGCAGCTTGTGATTCCCAGCAAACCCCATTTCAACGGGGGATAGAGACAAATGCTCTTCCATTTTTTCCTCCAGTCATATTTAATGAAAATGAGATAGAGAGTGATTACAGATGGGAAAATATCTCTGAAGGAGCTGTATTACCGTGCCTTGCTCATCTGCCCCCTGCCCCAGCTCGGGGCTGCGTTTGCTCGTGTCTTGGGAGAGGGAGCTTCCTGCAGTTGCCCACGGTGGGAGTACAGCTCTGAAACATCAGGATTTGGAATCCAGCCTCTACCTATCCCTACTCAGGAGGTACCTGGAAGCCTTTTACATGTGTGAGCATTGAGCAGCCTTCCCTCAGCCCTTGTCACAGAGCCGAGCTGACGCACTGCCCGGCTGCCTCTTCTCTTGGCTCTGTGATGGATCCCTTCCCTTGCATTGTCTCTAGTGCTCGTTGACCCGCCAGTGAGCCCATTTAATCTGGTAAAACGGCAGAAAGCTCCATTTGTTTTGCATGGGCAGAGCACGGCAGGGTATGCAGGAGCTGTAGGAAGGTGCAGGAGGGCACCCTGGGCTCCCTCCCTTTCCCTGGCCTTCTTCAATGTCGTCTTATTAAAATAGCTTCATTTCTGTTGAGGCTCCATGTTGAATTTGCAGCTCAAAAAAGGCGTACTTTGCCTTGCAAATGGCTATATTTTTATGTAAATTGCTGAGAAAAGATAAGTCTGGAACCCCACAAAGTTGCTTTTAGTTAACGTCTGACTGTAATCCAATTTTAATGAATACTGCCTAAACTTTTAAAGAGCTTTCACTTAATTTGGAAAATGTTTATTTGCTGTGATCATCTTTTTCTTTTTTCCTTTAATGAATATTTGAGATGCATTTTGAATATATTGCATAATGGCAATAAAAATTTTACTAGCAATATGTCTGGGTCTGTGTGCATTTGAATAAGTTTACTCTCCTATTTTTATACCGGATTGTAATGCAGGAACTCAATTACCCGCCTTGCCGACTGCTAAACAAACAACAATTAAATGACTCGCTGGGACCAATTAAAACCAGTTCTTTGTTTCTCATTCCCCAACTTCCACGTGGGACAACCTGGAATTGCGCAGCCTAATCCTAGGTGTGTTGCTGCCGCA
This sequence comes from Crypturellus tataupa, assembly GCA_034781795.1. Lineage (NCBI taxonomy): Eukaryota > Metazoa > Chordata > Aves > Tinamiformes > Tinamidae > Crypturellus > Crypturellus tataupa. The sequence continues at coordinate 4,895,465 of JAWLRI010000039.1, forward strand.
GCGCTCACCTCAGGGTGGGAAAATTTCCCTGCCTTTTGGAGACAGTTTAGCAAACCCCTTGGCCAAGTGAGTGGTTTCTCTTGTGAGGGAGACCAGCCTGCAAGAGGGTGCGATGCTTGGAATGCCTGCTGGGAAAGGCAAATGGACACGGAGAGAATCGCGTGCTGCCTGCAGGCAGACACGTGCCTGCGACAGGGTGTTTTGCAGCGATCTGGGAGTACAGAGGTGCGGCAGGAGGGAAATGGTGGCAAAGAATGGTGTTGGGATAGTTAATTCTGATGCAGCAAAGTGCTAGGGCTGCTGGCGAGGGCACGGGTTTCTGCTTTGAAAAAAGGAGGCATAGTCACAAGAAGTAGACTTTAGAGGCTTGTGCTCCTGACCTCAGTGGCAAATGAAAATACAGAGGTGAAATAGATTCTTATTCTGTCTTCACCATCCTCCTTTGATCTTGTTTCTTTTCTTGTAGTATTTTGCACGAAATTCCTCAATATGAAAATAAAATGTTTTCCTTCCCACATTAAGAAGATGTCCAGAATAAAATAAAAATGATAGGGCTCTGTGATATGTCAGATTCTTGTGGAAATTAGGCTTTATTTTTGTACTTAAAGGAAGGTATATTAGTCTCATTTTGAAAGGTCTTGCTATGTATTCATTCCGTCTCAGTTTGGCATTTCTGAGGTTTCTAATTTTTGCATACTAAGAATGAAATAATAAGACAATCTTGGAAATGATTTTAATCAAACTTACATGATTGAAAAGGGAGAGATGTAAATGAATTCCAGTTTTAGCAGTAATAATTCAAATGTTCCAGACCTGTGTTATCACTAAAGTTTTAAGTAAATATGTTTACTTCATGCATCTGTCAGTCAAATTCTAAAATTCTATCTTTATAAATAATTTGTGGATTTATGACACTTTCTAAATTCCTATGGAGAAGTAAGCTGTGATTAGATAAGCAAGACATTAGCTTATCTTCCACATGAATGTCTTTCATGCTCATTATAGAAAACAATTTTTTCAATAAAGATTAAAATTTTAAAAAAATTAATATCTTTACTCATTAATAAAATGGAATGTTTATGATTCTTAGTTTAGCAACAACCTGAAGCATTTTATGCTTTTGATGAGCCTTTGGTGTTGATGTAATTAGGTTCCCCTTAATCCGCTGTATGGAAGTTTGTACAACTGCTGGGAAATGCTGATCTGACGCTGAGCAGGTAGTTGCATATTTCCTTCTTGCTTGTGCCTAGCGCACAGCATGTTAATTGTGTGGAACTGCAATCCTACACCCAGTTCAGGTCACACCTCCAGCAAACTTTCTCAGAAAATGTTTTAGTATTCTGAAATAGAAATTGAGATTGGAATAAATATACTGAGTCACAGCTATCAGGTTTATTAAGCTGAGGACCTAGGTAAGGAATTGTGTGAGGCATGCAGCAAAAAGAAACCTCTTGCACCAGTCAGTCCTGAGCACCCTCATTTCTCAGTGTAAAGGATCATATACACTTATAATCTTTGTTTTTTCAGTTTTCTTGTTATATGCGTATTATTCATATATACTAAATACATACAATTCACAGTGTAATAGCATTCTTGACTATTTTCTCAGATTATCTGTCCTGTCTATTTTTAAAATCCTTCCTATAAATATTTAACATTTTTCATGCACTTGTGTCATTTTGGTCTAAATCTCCACTAAACTCTTAATGGAGAAACTGTTCAAAAATTTGAAGCAGTTTCTCAGTTTTTAACACTTCTGAATATTTGGCCTGCAACTACACAGAGCTCGAAGAGGTCATACAAGTTAGAGGCCATATAGACTTTTTATGGATATGTCCTTCGTGCATCACGTTAGATGAAGTATCCTGAATAAACAAATCTCAACTGTAGCAACTTCTGACTTGCACATAACTGCTCCCAGGTCTGAAATAGGACTGAATAGCATGTGCAGAGGTGGAATCTGAGGGAGATTTTGCTTTTTTGTGTGTTAGGCAGAGATGTATTCATCTCAACCAGCTTTTTTTTTTTGTTTTCTTGAAAGGGCAACATCTGGCGCTTGAAACCCAAAAGTATAAGGAAATGTGAAGCACAGAATGGTGTGAACAGCAGAGAAGGTTAATTCACCTGGAAAAGGATTGTGATTAGAACTCACCACACAAGCGTTGAAAACGTGATCAAGTAGCAGTGTACTCAAGTAGGCATTTTAATCTCTTTAAAGCATGCTATGAATGAATTCCCTTGTGAACTAATCAGAAAGAGTTTTATAACCTTTATATCATACTCAATTATAAAATAAATGGGTGGCCCTAGTGCTGATTACCTACTGAAACAAAAGACCCAGACCCATGGAAATTTTTAAGTACTTGTTTCCCATAACAGTCATTAACACTTTGGAACTTTTTGATGATCTAGATATTATAACCTTATATTAATTTCCTACCTGGCTTTTTTATTTAACCCTCAAATAGTGAAAAACTAAGATTTGACAAGATCTTTCCCACTCACCAGGAAAAAGAAAAAAAAAAGAGTTGTATCACTTTCCTGTTTATCATATCGCCAATTTGGTGGCACACAGAACCAGAGTAGAAGATCTGCATTGGATTTGTTCACTGAACAGACCAAGGATGTAGCATCTGTACTAAGGTGAGGGATGTGGAGAGAAGAAGCGACAGGCTTGTGCTGACAGCATGCCTGTGTGCTGACGGGACACACGGCCCCGGTCAGTGCTCGTGCCCTGCTTTATGGCAGCTGTTGGAGCTGTGGATTTGCAGGTGTCTAGGGGAGGGCAGCTCCATAAGATTTTTATTGGCATTTGTTCATGTGACTCCTTGGGTTTCTTAAAACATTTCCACCTTGGAGCTATATCACTTTCTGAAAAGCTGCAGGCTGCTTATTTTGGCTCTTTCAAGGCTTGAAGTATCAATATTACTGTTAAAATTTGTAGCCATCAATGTGAGCCTCCTCTAATGCTCAATGCACAGTGAGTGCGTGATTCCTACTTTTAGAATGGTACAGTTGAAGCAAGGAGGGAAAAGGAGCCTTTATTCTCTTTAACAAAAGTGAATTGAATCTCAGTGAAATGGGGAATGGTCCTATTAGCTGAGCCACATTTCCAACTTTGATTGAAAACTTCCCCCTTCCAGTTGCCTCAAAGTCACATGGAAAAGAGCAAAGATCAGAAATAAGTTTTTCTGAGCCTCAACCATGCATCTTAACTGCTCATTCTGGTTGTCTTTCTTTTCTATATACTTCAGAAAAATATGTTACTTCATTAAGAGAAGGCAGAAGTGCTTAATTAGTGCCAAATAAACTGATTAAATACCTTATGCCAATGAAAAGATCCATTGGTTACTATTAAACAAAACAATCTGGATGCAGCCTCAAGTTCAAAAGATTACTAAACCATTGCCAGATACTGTTAAGGTACAGCCTGAACTTGATGTTTCTCACATTCCCTCTCTAGGTATTTGCTACAGAGATCCATCCCCCAAAAATCACGGACTCACAGAATGGTTGAGGTTGGAAGGGGCCTCTAGAGATCACCTAGTCCAACCCCCTGCTCCAGCAGGGACACCCAGAGCA
>JAWLRI010000039.1:4899146-4918837 GCA_034781795.1 Crypturellus tataupa
CTCTCTGGGCAGCCTGTGCCAGGGCTCTGTCACCCTCACAGGAAAGAAGTTCTTCCTCACATGGAGATGGAATTTCCTGTGTTTCAACTTGTACCCATTGCCCCTTTGTCCTATCACTGACCACCACCCAGAAGAGTTTGGCCCTGTCCTCCCTACATTCTCCCCTCAGGTACATGCTGATCATATCCCCTCTCAGTCTTCTCTTCTCTAGGCTAAACAGGCCCAGGCCCCCAGTTAGAGGAAGCTAGAAAGAGTAAGGACATAGAAGGGAGGAAGGTGATTATCTGGAAGGAGAAAAAAAAAAGGCACTATTAAAACTCTCTAGATCACTCATACCTTGAGATGCAATAGGATGAGAAGACAGATCATTATGGGAACTGGGCACTGGACTAAGTGGGCTTTTGGTCTGGAGAAGTATAGTGTACCATCCGGTCTTAAAGCTTTAACTTGGAAAGCTCTGGTGCAGTTGATGAGGCAGCTCTAGCAGATGCTTCCTGCCATTTTTAGAGGCAGGAAGAATAAGCTCAGCTGACACAGAGCACGAGATGGCCCGTGGATGTTTGTAGGAGGAAGCTGGTAATCCCTGTTAACTGCTGGAAGATTTATTTAATGCTGGCATCTGCAGGTCAGTACATGGTTAAAAAGACTTACCTGTTCCATACGGATGGGTGGCATCAGAAAGCGAAGAACATATTTTTGGCTGTGTTTCAGTGGGTGGCTGGGCTTTTTCTCATAGCGATCCTTTCCAAGCATTGATGTCTGCATTTCTCTTTCTTCCTGAGGCACAAAGCTCGACAGAATGATGAACTCCAGTGCAACGAGTGTTTTAAGAGTTCTCTGCTTCCATTTATCCATTATTGTCCTTTGCCTCTGGCTGGGCACGGCCTCTGCAGCAGTGCCCTGCGTGACGAGCGCTGGTGGTGATGGGGCTGCCACCGTCCCTCTGATCGAACCCTGGCAGTCCCTCACACTCAGCCTGCAGCGCAGGTGCCGGCTCATGAATCCAAGCCACTGCTGTAATTCCTTCCCACTGTTCCTCACGTCCTCACCAACGCGGCATTCGTGCAGCTGGGATTGCCCTGTGCCACGGGCCGTGGGTAGGAATGACCTGAGGAGCCCAAGGACCCAGTGTGGCCAGTGCTGCGGTTGGGGTGAGGTCTGGGATGGCTCTGCTGGAGGAGGAGATGCCTGGAAGCCCAATCCCTCTCACTTCCAGGCAGCAGCGAGAAGATTTCTGTGCTACAAGCATCTAGTACCTGGGGCACTGTCATGCTCTGCGCTTGCGGCCTGCAAGCAGCTGTTGCTCTTCAGTTGACGGTCATTGCGCTTGCTGATATGCTCACATCAACCCCACGAGGGCTTGGAGGCTCTGCTCCAGCTTGGAGCTCTACAGGAGCCTGGGCAGGTGCTGGGCTCTGGCTTGCACAAAGGCACCTGCAGATACATAGGGGTGCCGCACAAGCAGTCACGCAGCTGTGCACCAGGTAACTAGTGCGTGTTCGTAGCAGGCAGAATGAGAGGTGAGGCTTTTGGATGATTTTGTTACGGTAGCTCCCACCGTCCACGCACATCAATCTGGATTTTGTTATTTGCAAAGAAGAGTTGAAAGCATCTGCTTGCTCTTCCGTGAGCTGTTTTGGCACCTTTGCTTTTTATTTTCATGTGTGCTTAGGGTTGTCAGAGATAGCTTATATGTTTCCTCACTGGGACTCTATAATAGTATTGTGACCTGTATTTTACTTTTATAAAATGCAGACTAGCAGATATCCAGTTCTGAGTGGTGCTAATGTTTTGAGATGCAGTAAGAGGCTCATATATCAAAAATACATTGAGAAACAGTTGAAAATGTACTCCATTATGAAATCCCTTTGAAAAAATATTTTCTGCATTTTTCTATTATATTGTGTGTTTCATTTTGACATACTTGAAAAAACATTAAAATGTGAGTTAGAACAAATAGCTACAGGACAGTAAAGCTCTCTGCAGAAGGTTAATAATAATTGTGCTGACAGCCTTGGTCTTTTATATTTCCTTTTAAAGTAGTAGGCCCCAAAACAATAGTTTATAGGGAATAATGTGTGTTGATATAATGAATATGTGAGTGAGAAGAGAATAGGGTTAAATATGTTAACCATGAGAGGAACTAGCAGAAATTGATTGATCTGCAGATGTGTCTTTTAAACTGAAGTCGACTATAATCATTGAAAACCTTATGAATACTTTAAAGTGTTCTGTTAAGATAAAGGCTGCATATTAGAGGTAGTGATCTGAGCCCTTTTGTTTATAAATTATCTGTTACCAGTCTCTTGGCTTTCAAATAAAGGATGCAATGAACAGAATTTCTCATTTTCTTGGTATGTGGACAAAATAAGATGTACTTTTTTTTTCCTCTACAGACTTACAGAAAGAGTGGTAGTGTTTGGGGAACTTGTTACTGGTGGCAAAAGAAAAAGAAGAAAACAATGAATGTTGCAGAAACCACATGACTTAAGAATAGTAAGATATGTAAGAGCGAACTTGGGAGGTATTTTTCAGTTTGCTATTTGGTTTCTGAGCCATTAGATTTATGTATGTCTGGATATTATTTTTTACATATTTGTGTGTATGAGCTGGCTTTCTTCTCCTGTATTGCCCCAGAGATTGCAGGAAAAAAATGAAATAAAAGTGACCTTGGAACATCACAGATCTGAGGGCCCACAGTGGCATCAGATCTGCATCTGGAGCCTTCCGATAAATGGATTGGAGGGGTCACCTGTACTCCCGTCCCAACTAAGTGGCCGTGTGAAAGGCATCCATGCACAGGCTCTGACTTGCCTTTAGCACATGTTGGTTGTCCCATTGCAGTGTAGAGCCCCCGGTACAACCTCCATCGCGGTGTAGAGGCCCCCAGTACAACCAGCCCAGCCGGTCGTCTGCAGAGGCCAGCGTGACGCAGGAGCTGGGCCCCGTGCAGCCCTGATACTGTGTGGTTACCGCATGTCTCTGTTGGAGACCACGTGTCCATCGTGGCTGGGGGAGTCACTTCTCGCCTTCAGAGAAGAGCAGAGTTTGTTGGAGAAGCTGGTGCTGCCCGCGTTGAAGGCTCTTGCATCTTGTTTGCTCTACATCCAACGCAGGCCTAACAAGGGAGAGGGTTTCCAAGCAGGACTTGTTATGACTTTGATTTTTCAATTTAATTTGTGATCTTGAGTATCTATAATCACAAAAAGGAGAAGGTCGTCTTAATTTCCACTTTTCCTTTTTTTTTTTTCTTTTTTTTCTTCTTTTTTAGTACCATTGCTTTGTGATGATAGTATGTGTCATTTGTGATCATGCAGCCACCACAGCTCATCAGGTAATTTGTGAATCTACCAGCAGCTGATGAGACAAATACTTGACAGACACTTTTAGGGCACTATCCAGAAGATTAATCTTCTCAAAGCAGCAAAACACACTCAAATAACTGCAGCACTGAAGACACGGCAGTGATGCTGAACTGCATGTGAAAAAGAAAAAACACGCTGATTTTTTCTGGATACAGGTGTAGTTTTTAAATTGTGCGCTATGCTGTGATAAAAAGGAGTCTGACCTCGCGAAATCAAAATCCTGGGAAGAATGTTTGAATACAGTGTCTGAGATGCAGCAAGGTGTACAAGCATCTTCTTGAAAAGGTTTGCAGCAGGTTTGTTTAAATAGCTGCAGATTTGTAGTATAAATACAAATAACCCCAGGCATCTTGTAGAGAGTTTTGTTTTGCAGCACTTTCCATTCTGAGACTGTTCCCCTTATATCACACCTCAGGTTGCTTGAAACTTTCCTGAATATTCAGCTTTTGGGTAGGAATTTCTATAGCTCACATTTTTCTCAGATCATCACTAAGGGGAGAGGCTGAGAAGAAAGGAAAACATGAAAATGTTAGCAAAAGCAATCCTGCCACTTCACAGAACGCTCCTGCGGAGAAGTGCGTTGTTTTGTCCATGTTAGACTCCTGTAGTAACAGTAATGGCCCTGAGGAGCTTCAACACTAGTGCTTTGACAAATTGTCAGATCATTCCCTTTTGCCATTTTGTGATTAGGGCTTTTCGAGGGGCCATGGAGGGGTAGTTTTTTGGAATACCTCCAATCTGGCTAAGATACGAACCTCTGGAGTCTCATTTCACACTTCCTTGATGTTACAGCTTGCTGAAACTTGGCATGTCTGTTTGCAGTGAAATGCCAGCACTGAATTTCCCCTCTTCTGAATGAGGATGAAAACAAATGATAATTTGTCCATAAAACTGATTTTTCAAAAAAGATTATTTCAGCTCCATTGAAGCACTATTTTAAGGAAATCAAAACATTGTATTCAGCTTTTGACTCTTTAATTGTTCCATGTAACACAAAATATCATTCTAAATGAAATGCCTTAAAAGGGAAAATGGCATTTAAAAATGAAAAATGGCAGAATTGAAAACATCAATTATTGTTGTTTGGGTTTTATTCTTTAACTGAAATGTTGAAAATGAACTCTCAAACCTTCAATTTCATCGAAATGGCGTTTTCCACCATTCCTGAACCCGACAGAGGCTTGTGAAGGCTCAAAAAAGAATTTAGACTTCCGTCGACGTTCAGCGGTTTCTGCACCAGGGCAGGGTTGGCTGAGTGAGACCTCTCTGTAGCCGTGCTGTGTGTGCCCAGGAGACAGGAATCACAAGCACACTCTGTTCTGCTCCTTGGTCTCCTCTATGACTTGCAATTCACACCTGGGCAGCAGGAGAGCACAGGGAGTTAATGCCACAGGGATTCAGAGGCCCTGTCCTAATGGGGAGAATTGGAAAAGGAGCATCAGAGTGAGGAGAAGGGAGGCTGAGAATTCAACGGGTTGAATCCAGGTGAGGAGTAGCCGTCAGGCGGGAGCACGGAGCGGCGCCCTGGCCTTGCCACTGTCCTGGCGCCAGCCGTGGTGACGAGCCCGAGCCCCAATGGGCTGCGTTTCCTCACCTCACACCGGCGTCCTGCAGTGGGGCCGGCCTCCCCAGCGGGGCGGGCTGCGAGGCCGGGGGTCTGCTCCCTGCCTCTGCCCCTGCTCCGTCCTGGAGAAGGAAAATACAGATCGGGTGTTCCAGTACTTGGGAGAAACAGAAGGAAGCAGGGAGATGACAGACCGGTAAAACCGCAGATGAATCGAAGAGAAGCCTTGTAGCGTAAGGCACTGTACAATTTGCTGCCACAGGCCAAAGCTGTGAACGTTTTGAAAGGCACCAAGGCAATTTAGTAGGAATAGAGTCCCAATCCAATTTCTGGCTCAAAAAAAAAGCCCTAAGTGACAAATTGTTGGAAGCAGCTTCTTTGCTACCTGTTTAGCTACCTAAACACTGAATTCTGTTGGTGACAGGATGCTCAGGTAGATGAATCTTTGGCCCTGACAGAAATTGCTGCTCTTTACTTCGTGTGGTTCGATTTTTCTTTCTCTCTCTTTTTTTTTTCTTTCTTTTTTATTTTTTTGTTTTCTAATGGATGCTTTTAAGGGCTTGAAAATATATGGCAAATATGCAATTAAGAGTATTAAATCAGGAAGCTGATGTTACTGAAAGAAGTGATGGAAGCTCATACTGAGAACTGCTGATGCAGAATTTCCTTCAGTGGTTCTATTCATGGATAGGATCAGAAAAATAGCATGGTTTCACAAAATATCCTAATATTTGTGAACAAGAGATACTAATTAAAATCAAATTTTTGTCTTTGTAACATAGCTTTGTTTGTTGTGTTTTGTAAGAATTTTGATTTAATGATCCCCATCAGGTGCTTCAAAGCAGAAATTTCACTGTTGTACCTTGCACCTCTGCCATTTAATCTACACTCCTTATTGACAAGGAAAAAAAAAAGTTAAAAGTTTTGTTGTTAAACATTTTTTCAGTCTGACATAGAGTGAAGGAACCCAGCCTGGTGTGTTCCCCCCCTTGCCCTAGCAGGTGAGAAGAGATATCAGTCTAAGAGGTCTCCCAAAGATGCCTCATAGACAAGAGTTGGTTTGGTGGGAGCCTTGAACTTCCTGTTTGCCTCGAACTTGCTATTTTGTTGCTGTTAAATATTTTCCTGAATGTAGAAATACTGATTTCCAGATACGCTTGTTTCAGAGCCTGAATGGAGTTTAATGAGTCAGAGACATTTTGCCCCTTGGATTTCCAAGCTTCCTTGTGGATCATAGAAGTCTCTCAAAGGAAGTCAGCAGAGAGGTCTCTTTTTTAAAGGAATGTGTTAGACTGCCCTAGATGGAGAGACTACTGGATTCCTCTCGTACTGCAAATTTCAGTTCCCAAAAACTTGTGGTTTTATATTTTAAAATGTCTTTGCTTTTCACACTTATAACTAGCAGTATTCTTTCCTGGGTTGCTGAATTTCTTCATTGGTTCCTTAATTTTGCCAGGAACCAGTTGGTCACGGTTTTGTCGCTGCTGTTGACTTGCATTGTTATTTTGTCGGCGTGCTCTTACAGGCAACGTTTAAATTCTACCTCCTAACTTCAGCAGGTGTGTCTGAGTGGGGGATATTTGTTAATACAAACTTTATCTTGCTTTGCTCAAAGTGACCTTTGTTTTTACCTGCACTTCCCCACAGCATTTGCCATTCAAATGAGTAAGGAGGAGGGAGATGGTTGCTGTTCCACAAACCACAGAAATTACGGAAATTGCTAGTTCACTTTCCCCAGAGCGACGGAAAAATGATTTCGAGGAAGCAGAGTAAAAATGATGTGCAAGACAGAAGAAGGAAGCTTGTTGGAATATAATTCAACATCCTCTATCTCATTAGTATTGAAGGCCAAGATATAGCCACGAGTCTAAAGCTAAATGGAAATGCAAATGAGGCTAGTAATAAAATTTAGAATGATAGTAAGATAAGAACTAAACACAGTATTACCGTATCAGTGGTAAGTTGTAGATCTCTCTTCTTATTTGAATTCAGGCTTGCAGTAGAGTGTTTTAAAGAGCAAAATTGTGTTTTTCTACAGTAGAGCTACAGCAACTTTGTTCAATGGGTGCTGAAATAATCTCCTGGAATGTAGAACTACAGCAGGAACTGTAATACTCCTAGGAACTACACGGAGCTCTGGAATCATTATACCCCAGGCTATTTTTAATTAAGATTTATCAGCATTTTTCCAGTGGATTACGAAATGTAAAGCTCCTAGGCATGTGTATGAACAATGCATGGTAAATATGCTGCAGCAGTATTTTCCACTCCTTTCCTAAAGCTTTCCAAGTCTTCAAGTTGAAAAGTAGCATTTTATACATGTACTAGCTAACCCTTTGTTATTTAAATACATGGTAGTTAGGGCTCTATTTTTCTGTTGTTTACATGTGAAGTAGCTTGCATTTCCAGTGAATTTGCATGCGACTTACGTGTCATTATTCTCTCTCTTAGCAGCTGGTGCACATCTCTGGACGCTGGCCAGAATGAAAGGTGGGAGAAGGGGTATAAGCTTCTAAAGAGAGAATATTGTTTGGTTTTAAACACCAACCCCTCCTCTCCCTTCCCTGTTCCTTATCACGTACTAAGCTCAGCAGCTGGGGCCTCAAATCTGTCTTGATTGCAATTTGAGATTGGTACCTTCATTTATACATTTATTTGTAGCTTTTGAGTGTAAACAAGGTGCCAAATTCCCATTACAGTCAGTGGGGATCTAGAGTTTAATTAAATCTCTTAAATAGGCGTCTAGTGCCATTTGAGATACTTACTGGGCATTTTTGTGTGTGGCCTCCAGCTGCCAGTCCAGAAGGGCATGAATTTCTTCCGTAGGACCCAGCTGATACCTGCTGTCCCTTGGGTGCTTCTGACGAGACCAGACCAGACCTTAGTCTTTGCTAAAGCGACCGTGTTGAGCCCCATGGCAGGTCGGGACTGAGGCTCCTCAGGAGCGATTCCGTTGCCCCAGAGCCCTCAGCTGCATCGCCTGCGCTAGTAACTGTCACGGGAGCTTGGAAACCCTTCATGGTTCCCTACATGCAGGTGTTTCAGCCTCAGAGGGATCCCAGCTGTCTTGCGTCTGGTGGGGTTTTGAAGGTTTTGGCTGATTATTTATGTTATAAAAAATTTTTATTGATATACTAGTTCTCCTTAATAACAAGTATTTAATAAGTTTGTTCAGTTTAGTGCTGGTCTGCTTTATAATTTACTACAATAACTACTACTATAATTTATTTTTTAATGGCTAGAAAACCTATATGGGAATGTGAATATTTGGCTTCAGTATTCAGATTTAGTATTTATTTGAACAGAAGGTGGCTTGCTGGGGATAATTTGTACACGTGTGCAGACTCTCCCCGTGTGCATAACACCGCGAGCAGACTTCTTACACTATATTCACTTTGATTTTAAAATTTTGCCACACAAGTTTGCATTATTTTAAAGTGATTCCACAGAATAAGTGACTGAAAACTACTCATTAATGACTTTTTAAAATTTGGTCTTGGTCTAAATAGTGCTTTTAGCTTTGGAAATTCATCCAGAAATGGCTTATTTGCTTCCTAACTACTAAGCCATAGCATTTTGCTGTTTTCTGGACATGTCATGACAGATTGCTTGTGTTGTTGTGCATCAATACATTCCTAATGTCACCAACACAGTAACATTATAAAAATCAAACAGGAAGACCAAGAACAGCACAAAGGCACAAACCACTTTATTTCCTGTTTGTCTTATTCTAACACACTAATAGGATCAGAAGAACTTGGATATATTGCCCCCACTTAATAGAAATATCTTTGCTAACTTGGCAGTCATGGTCTTTGAGACCAAAAGGTTGTGATTTAAATCTGTAACAGCAGAACCTGCAAACCTGCTAAGGTCGAGTCTTTGGATGTATGTTTGCTCTGAACCAACCCAAATCAGGTTTGTGAAGGCACAGCTATACAGACACTGAAGCCCTACCAAAGAGGAATTAATTTTCTTTTTCTCATGTATTATAGTAAGATGGGTGAGCAGTGGTTGAAATGCTTTTGTTAATGACTAGCATTTGGATAAGAAGGGCTTGAAATGCTGCTGTTAATAACTAACGTTTGGGTAAGGAAGGATTGGAATCAACTGGAACCGTAGGGTTTCCTTTCGAAATCTTAAAACCTTGAAAATTCTTAAAATCTTGAAATCTTGAGAATCACAAAATAACTAGGAGAACTGAACAAGTAGAAGTAATTCTTGCAGTGGTGAAGTTGAGTAAGCTATTTAAAAATATGCTCAACTTTACCTCTGCTGTCGTTTTTTGTCCTAGATGCACCATAAAAGTTAGTACCAGCGTTCTACCAAAACACATGATTTTACATTTCAGATAATTTGCTCCACTACCACCTAACCTATGGGGAACTAAAGCCTATACACAGAGCTCCAACAAGAGATGTTCATCGGCTTCAGACGTTCCTCCTGAGGGCGAGGGAGTTGGCTGAGAGCAAAATGCTACAACGTTCAGTGCCGCGGGAGATGAGATCTGCCGGAAGGCCCTCCTTTATGGAACCTACTTGAAGTGAGGTGCTCCCAGTTATGAGGGATGCAATCTCCATGGGAATTTTGTATGTGTTACTGGCCGTAGGAAAGGTTTGGAGCAGAGCAGCAGTAACAGCATCATCAGAGCCATTTTTTGTTTATTTTAAGGAGAAGAGCAGTGGATACCTGAGATTTGTTTATTTTAAGGAGAAGAGCGATGAATACCTAAGATTCTGTATTTTGAGCATGTGCAGCTAGGGAATTTCCATCATCTGATGTCGTGGCATATATGGATCCTATTGGTGTCTGACTAGGACAGCTTAGATATATAAGTATACCTCAGGTATTAAGCTGATCTTTGTTTTCCCAAGGCACTTTCCTAGATAAGTTGAAAGGGAATAGTATATATTTGAGTTTGTATGTGTCTTTTTATTTTCGTTGTTTCTTATAACTCTGTATATTGTAGGATCCTTTATTTTCTTCCTGGACTTCATGCAGCAAATGCTTTGCATATATTTAGACTCTTTTTTGATGTAATGTACATTCAAGATTTTCTAGTAGGAGGGTTGCATTTTTGTGTAAAAATAGAGGACGGAGCATGGCAAAGAAGTGACGACTGATAATTCTGATTCAATGTGCTGCCAAAGGAAGTGTTTAGATGTTTTTCCTACAAAACATTCTACAGTGTCAGCCTCTATGTTGACAGAGCAAATAACAGGTATCACCACCCGAGGACACTGTGTTTTTGTCCCTGGTGATGCTGAGCCCGCCCCAGATGCTGCCTCTGGTTGTGGGTTTCTGACAAGAGTTAGCGCTCAGGCCATGACTGGGGTTATGGTGGCTCAGCCCATCTGCAGTAGTTTGGGAATTGCAACGTGTGTGTTTAGTCCATGGTAGGTGCTGGATGCTGGATAACTGCGCCAGGCGTAACTGCCTTGTGTTCTGGTCCAAGTGAAGGCTGCGCCGCGTGCAGGGCCGCGTGTGCCCGGGTTCATCTGCTGTGTGCTGGCTCGGGAGCCTGCGGCAGCGGCTGCAGGAGCTTCCCTCCTTTCTTCACCCCTTTGGGGAGCTGAGGGTTTATAGCCTTGCCTGTGAAGCTCCGTGACCGCTACTCACATCTCCAGCTCTAAAGCAGCTCGGGAAGAGGATCTAGGAAGGTGCGTGGTGATGGGACTTCTTGTTAGGAGTGCACACTAATGACAGCGAGCAGATGTGTCCTTTGCAAAGGGGTCAGCACTTCTCGTTTTAGGAAGAATTAGCTGTTTTTTCTATCCTTGCCTCTCTGAAGGGATCTTTGGGAAGTGGGCCAGGATCTTTCAGGATCTTATTTCTGGAACTTAATTTCCAGAGTCTGGCTCTGTAGTTTGCTGTCATCTTTCCTGTCTCTTCCCTGGCTGTTCCCCCTCTCATGGACATTTCTGCTAACTTCGGAAGCTCTTGTCATCTCTTTCCCATATTCATCCTTTCCCTTGGTCACTCATGCTGTATGATCTTTCTGTTTCTTTCCTTTTTCTTCTTCAGGAAGCACTTTTACAGGTACTATTCTGATGTGGAGAAATGGCTACTCCTTCAAATTCTTCTTTTCCTGCCCCCGAAAAAACAGTTCTAGGTTTTGCCGAAGTGTTGTTTTAAATCATGCCTGTTAATAGAAGTGAGAATTAAAGGTTGCCTTCAGTTGTCCACAATTTCCAGTTCTTCCTGGATTGCTGTTCAAGATCAATTGGAACGGCTCTATCAGAGCAAGTTTGCGGATCAATTTTGTGCCTTAAGTGAAAATGGAGGAAGATGCTTTCATGTGTCTTTCATACATATTCCTTGGCAGAGGTTGCAATTAGCAGCACAGTCTAGCTTCACTAAAAATATGTGAGGAGATGGATAATGACACTCTGCTATGGCGCTGTGAAAAACTAATGCAGTAACCACGTCTCATCACATAGAAAATGTTTCCTGTTTTTTCCTCTCTGACCCTAAGCTATGACAACCACTGTGAAGGTCCATACCTTAATTGTTTTTGTAGAGGTTTCACCTGCAATCTTTTAATCCCTTTAAGCTATATTTCAGATAAATCAGTTTTCAGGATTATTTTAAAACCTGGTTTATTCCTGATCAGTTCGTAAATAGCAAACCTCTCCCTCACTCTGTTCAGTCTAAGTATTGCCAGTGATGCCTCACTCTGTAAGTGGTGATTTGATGCTGAAAATATCAGCAAAGAGACAGTGAAAGAAAAATGGAAAATTTTCAGAGAGGGTGAAGAAAATGAGTAAGGTAAACTGTGAGCTAGAGCTTGCTTATGAGCCAGGTTGTCTTTATCTTCATGCTCAGCAGTTATAACCAAAAGCTTTCACTGCCTCCGTGCAAGTCTTCCCTGATGTTTGGATTCTGGAGTTAGTGTTAAGGCACTCCTGCTATATCTCTGGATTACAGACCAGAGATACAAGATCAGGCTATGATACAGTAATTACAGATATGTTGACTTTGTGCCAGAAGGCCCTTTCTTTGTCACACATTTCTGTGTTGAGCCAGTGATACTGATGGCCTGGCTCACAGATTCTACCTGATGAGTTATAGTGCTCAGGTAGTAGTGCATGGAACACAGTTTTGTAGTTAGATCTTCGTGTTGAACTGCTCTGTACGATCCCTGTTTCCAGTATCTTTATTTATAATTGCTTTTATTGTCATAAAATATAGGAATAAGCTACAAACTTTCATGCAGGTGGGTTTTCTAGAAGTATTTTGAATGAAGATCCATTTCTGTGCTGTACTAGCCTGCCCACTGTGTGCAAAAATGAGATGGCAGTTACTCCTCTGCGTCCTTGGTAAGCTGAGGTCTGTTAACTCCATCTCGCAGACCTCCTCCTCTTTCTAAGAATGTTAATCATCACTTTCCACTCCTCTTGGTTAAATTAGAGCGATCCATGTGGTGGGTTTTGGGTAGCCTGCCATACAGCTGGGCTTAGGCACATAAGACTTTTCAGTAATCCTCTACCCTAGTGGGTTGTTAGGGCAGGGTAAGGCTAAAGCCACTTATATAACCATTGGAGCCCAGATGTCCCAGATGAGTCACACAGGAACTTCTCTGAGGTACTTCACTGAAAAACTATACTTCTTTAGATTCCAAGAAATTTCAATCTGTGCCGAACTTAAAAGCAGTTTTAAAATTCAGCATTGCATGGAAGAATTACATCATATCACACATGCTCTCAAAAATAGCATCTTGTTGATGGTGTTCAAGTAACAGTATTTAATTGTGCATTTCTCACAGTTTTTCAAGATGTTTAGTGGAGTTTTATTTATAACAAGAAAGCTAAAGTCTTTTATACAATGCGTACTGCAGGATGCAGACCACAATCCGAGGACTTAGGAGAGGACAAAACATTTAATTTTGCCCTCAAAAGCTTTTTTTTTCTTTTCTTTTTTTTTTCTTTTTTTTTTCTCTATTTGCTTTATTTTAATTGGAACAGCTGTGGCTAATCCTCATTTTCCCCTGCTTCTTCAGGACCCTCTATATGGTAGGAAACGTGGCAGGCTGGGAGTGCTGGTCCCTCAGAGCCAGATGGCCCATCACCACTTGCTCTCTGCACAGCTAAACCCACCACTTTTGAATGGGGGATACTGCTGCAAATACAGATTTTTTCTGACAAGGGTCTATATTTTTTCGCAGTGGGAATTTGTTGCAACTTTTAACTCTTCAAATAGCTGTAGGTCAGGGGAGTAGGCTCTTTCATTAAGGGATTTTTGTCACAGAGTGGAGAACCCATATGTTCGTTGCTGGCTCCAAGCATGTTGTTTCCAGGGCAGGAAGAAGAGATAGACCAAGGCTTGGCGTTGGCAGATATGTGATAGCAGCAAATCTCTAGGAAGAGAGTTTTTGGCTGGGGAAATTTGGCAGCATAAGAGTCCCTTTTTGCTCTCTCGGTTGGTGATTCATGGCTGAGAATCTGTCCCCATGTCTTTTTGTGTTCATAGAGCAGGTGGCATGTAAGTTGTGTCATGCAGGGACCAACACATGCAAGTAGGAATGGACTTAAATACAGCATGACTCAAGGTGGAGGTGAGGTGAACCGCGGCCCCGGACGTGGTATCGCTTCTTGCGTATTCTCACCTGCAGGGTCTCACCCCATACCCCCAAACACTGTACCCTTCTCCTTGGGCTTTGGGAAGGTAAATGGTGAGGTCAGGCATCTTCAGAATAGTTTGTAAGCTCCTGTGAACCAGGATGTTTGTTCTCATGGCCGTTGTCTGGATTTTGACTATGCAGCAGATATGATCTCCTGTTTCCTAATTAAGTTACCTAATTACCTCCTTCATGAGGAAGAATGATTCTTGTAAAAGAAGAGGTAGACCTTTTGACCGCTGGACCAGCTTCCGTAGTTCATCTTGTGGCTAACACCATATTCAGGTTATGCCTACGTTGATGTTTAGATTTGGATCATGGATTCACTTTCAAGGTGAATATTCCTGCTTTCATTCACAGAGCGGTTTTGGGCCATGTGAATGAGTTTTCCTCTGGGATGGGACTAGGCAGGTGATGTCCTCCTCCAACCACTAGCCTGTGCTGAGTCCATGGGAGTGGGGAGGCGTTGGTTGGAAATAGCTGCTCGGCCATGTGCGTGGTGTGCTGCCAGTGCCCTGTCTTCCACAGCAGCTGTTCCCCTCTGCCCATCTCTCCCAACAGGGTGGCCCTGCCTCCCGACACAGCCCTGGGCTCTGCCGTAGGAGGGACCCACCCAGTACAGCTGGGGCATCGCTCATCTCGAGGACAGAGCTGGATTCTGTTTTGGAGGGCTGAACTAATAAAACAGCCGCCTCAGGATAGAGGAAGAGGGTGCACTTTGCAGTGAGTGAAAGCAATACCCACCAACGCCTGCAAATTCTGCGCTGAAAGCAGTCTGTGTGTATCTGAAACATCTTGTGAAAGCTAGTGGTTGAGGGCATCATCTTACACCCATTGTGTTTTGGCAATTTAGAAGTCCATCTTTTGGGCCCCAAACTGATCTACCCCAATAGCAGTAAAATTACATTAACAGTATGAACAATGGCAAGAGAAGAGCTTTTAAGACTTGTGGTTTGCAGCACATCTGCTTCTCTGTCAGAAGGTTTCAGGGTTAATCTCAGTGTTAAATACTTGGCTAATTTGGGCCTGCAGACTTGAGGACATAAGGCACAACCTTATTGTACGCTCAGGTAGGCAGTAACAGGTTCCATCCTTGCCCAGCTCTCCCATGAGCTGTTTTCATTACATTCGGGCACATCACAGTGGAGCTCATCTTTCTGTGCCTAAGTGCAATACTTGTATGTGATGCAAAATCATGTGTGTATGTGTACATATGCTTCTCTTACTGCACCTCTCTGTGTAGTGAAAGAAATGGTTGTGTTTATTTTGCAAGGGAAAATGAGAATGATAGCAGGCTGCTGACTAAAGCAACTTTACAAGAAGTCGTAACCCTTAATGAAGCTGCAAATTTGCACTTGATGGTCTCCCTTTCTACTCACTTCTTTCCTGAGCTCATCAAAACAAGCGCTGTATTTTACATTTTGCTCTTTCCACCACTATTAAAAAATACTGTGATGAAAAACTAGCTTTTTTTTTTCCCCACCATCTTTACTTATAAAAAGCTAGGGCAATGGATTTCCCAGGGCAGAGTGGATCTTACCTGCTGTTGAGAATATGATGACTTTGAAGCAGCCACGTCATCTTAGTCCCACTGACACCTCTGGCTCTGATTCCTGTCGTGACCATTAGTCACCTCTAATCTTTCGGTGTGTCGGTTTACATATCAAATGAAGCAAAAGTGTGAAATGGCTCAGATGACTTTTTAAAGCCTTTCTGGTGCGCTGTGCGTTCCTTGTGCCCCCAACCATGTCTGCAAACACCCCGGCTGTTCGTCCTGGGAGCTGCTGTCAGGTTGTGCTCTCACCCGTATGAATCCCATATGAAAGAGTCGCTACAGCCTGCCAGAACGGACGGCTCAGAAGCAGAGGAAAAAGATGCTTTCCAATATTAATATTTCCTTTTTTTATGTTGCCTCTTCCCCCTTGTGTCTTGTTACTACTCCAGTTTGTACTGCTTCCAGTGATAAACTCTTGATTGTTACTGGATTTTCTAGGCTCTCTGGATGTACTATTTCTATTACTGACATAGAAATAACATTGGTGAAAATTCAAAATCCTACTCCTTTTTGTACTACAGTAAGATAGTTCTTTATCTGGTTGTGCATTACTTTGCTTTCCTGTGTCTGCCTCTGAATTTTTGGTAGCTAATACTGGATATCTCCGTAGTCCTTAACCCCATTTTCTCTCATCCATTTTGCTTGTTTCCTAAGAACAATGTATCGGATTCTGTGTATTGGATCTTGTCTCAACTGATACTTTAAATACAGTAAGCTCAGGCCCTCATTAACACCACTGAGTCTTGATCAGATTGGAACCCTTGTGTGTTCTGGTAAGGAAAATATTAAATAGTAATTTCCTCCTGAGATGGCAATAGATGCGGTGTTGGGGCTTTCGAACTGCTTATCAAATAGAAATTTTGTTTTACTGTCCATGACTGAAATGAGATGAAGTACTTAGAGGTTGCTGTGCTGCTATTTCCATGAAGGAGATAAAACTGAAATGCAGTTAAAAACAGTGGCAATACTTAGCATAAAGTTATATTTTATTTATTCAGACTGTGGGAAAGGCTGAACATGTATTACTATGATATATGATTTGATGCTGTGGGTGCTTTTTCTTTTTTTAAGCATTTTCGTTCTCACCATTTTAAGGCCAGAAAATATCAATGCCTCTGCAGGTGTTTCAGCTGTGACTTAGCTGTGAGTAAACTAAATACTGTGTGCAGCACTGCTTGATTATTTTCAAAATAGCTTGTTCTATTAAGGATATTATTCTAAAATATATTGAGGCTTTTGACCAGTGTTGAAATACGCTTCAAAGCTGCAGCAATATCTCTGCCATCACTGGCAAAACCATCAATGATGCTTCAAGTTTGTGCTTTCTCTTACAGTATGAAAATGCTAAATGAAATGCTAATATAGTTTGAATCTTGATTTCCCTGTTACTGTATAGAATAATATATATGGTGCCATGACAAGAGCATATTTTATGAGCATCCATTGCTTTGACTATGTCTCAATGTTTAATCGCTCTGCCATAAGCAGAATATTTGCACATGATTGTTAAACAATCTCAACTGATCGTGTTTTCTTGAGGCATTAATACCTGCTTCAAGACTTTTGGATGGTATGATAGGGCGGTAGTTGTAGAAGTGTTGAATCCAGTGGTTCTGTAGTAATGTACAGGTTTGGCAGATGCTCAGAGCAGATGATCAGAAAGACTGACAGTAAGTTCTTCAGAGTGAAGGCCTGACCTGATTCAAAACTCTTAATGCTCTTATTTGCGTTAAGGAAGAACTAACTGGAAATTCTGGTTATTTACCGTTGATTTTAAATTTAGAGAAAAAGAAATGAAAAAAAAATATATATAACCATTGATTTCAGTGCTGGCTCAGTGTAGAATCGTGAATTACACTTACTTAATACGCTATAGCACATCCCCCTACTCCACCTTGTGTGTTTTTAACTTAGTTGTATTTTTTGTGTCCTTGCTGTCCCCCAAAGATTTCTGAGGAACAAAAGATCAGATATGGACGAGTTTTACCAGAAATATTAAATCCTCCTTCTGAAACACTTGAGGTTTCATAACCTAAGGAGTGACGAGCCTCCTAAATCTGTTTTTTCAAAGGTTTAAGGCAGTAGCTTTAGTAGAAATTGGACTTAAAATTCCATTACTCTAAAATGGTCAAAGTTCAGCTATTGTTAATCATCATAGACAGAAAATGAACAATTCCAGTCTAGAGATCTATATGTATGTATCATTTATTATTAAAGCTAATCGTTTCTTTAATTATTCAGAGCATTTTCATAGATTGATTTTTCTGTACTCTGAGGATAAAATTTGGCTATAATTTTGAAATACATTAGAAAAATGTCTTGTAAAATTTCTCAATTCGAAGCATATTTAATTAGAAAAACATTCGGATCATTTTCATTATCTGTTAATAACAGATCTAATTCTGAAACATAAAGCACCTAACCATTCCTACCTATGGACTGATTTTGATGTTTTAAGTTGAAATATTGCCTGGTGTTAAAAAGTAGTTAAAGAAAGATAGAACATTAAATTAACTTTTACTGCTTCCAAAGAATAATATTAAAACAACTTGACAGCCATGGTAAATTTAGACTGAGGGACTTTTTCTAGGATGTCTTAGCCCGCTATTTGTATATAGACTTACATATGAGGCTATACTACATACCATATTTCTCCTGCTTTGCTATCAGGCTCCAAATGTTGAGCCTGCATTTCATTAAGGTGGAGTATGTGGCTGGCAGTGAATTCGGCATGGTGAGGGCAGCACGGTGAGGGACGGCAGAGGAGCTGGCCACAGGGCACCGGGCCAAGTCGCTCTTCACCGAGTGTCACTGGGGCTGCTGCCCACCTAAGCTGCTCGTCCCTGCTCCTTCCTTATGCCTAGGAAAAATCCTTAAGAATTGCATTTATTTATTTGTGACCTATGTGTGTTCCATCTTATCCCTACTCGCTTGCCTTTTTTACCCTTGGTGTTTCTCAAGATTAAGGAAAAAAAGGACCATTGTTAGGGAAAGTTTAGCCACCTGGGCTACAGTTCCCAGGCTTTAATATCTAAATTACCTTAAATATGTAAAAAAAAAACATGTCACTTCACTTAACTATGTTCCTCTATGCTGTGACTTGGACCTACCCTTTTGCTTATGATACCTTTCAGCTCGCGATACCTTTCCTTTGTGAAAGCTTGCTTGTTCTTTTCAGCTGTCTCTGCTTTCCAGGGTCAGTGTCTCCCTTCAGGTAGGAAGGAGAGACAGGACCGTGACAGGGGTAAAGCGATGCCCGCCGGTGTCCCACCATGAGCTGGCGCCTTGTCCTCTCCAAGGAGCACAGCACCCATCCAGGAGAGCGGTGGTGCTAACAGCACTGCCCCTGGCCCATCGCTGGCTGCTCCCACACTTCTCTCAGAGGCCCCTGGTCTTTTCTTCCATGGGAGGTTGTCCGGGCTCCTCCGAGGAAAGGAGGCTGCGGGACACCAGCCTGGGGGCAGGACCTATCCTGTGCCCGCCTTGGTTTGCTTTCAATGTGAGGTAAGCGCGGGAGCTGCTAACGCCGGGAAATGGCTGAATCTCTTGTACTGATTTGTGCCATGTACGACAAGCTTGTCCTAAAGTAGGTGCCCTGGGTGGAGTGTTTTGGTTGAATGGCTCCCACTGCCAAAGATGTTCCTGATGGGAAGGAGAGCCCCACAGCAGATGGTGCTGCTCATTGCAGGTGGTGTGAACAGTGTCGCCCGTGCACGCACCTGCAAGCGGTTCCACAAAAATGAGCACGCGTTGCTTCTCCAGAGCCGCCTAACTCCCCGCTTTAGAGGCACAAGTGACTTGGTATTCCTAGATGGATAACTCTTCAAAGCCTTTGTGAACTGTGTAAATATTCAGATAATTTTGTGACATATAAATTGGCCAAATGTTTCCCTGCAAGGTTTTATTTTTATTAGTTGGGGTGTTATTAATGTAAATACCAGCTTGGCACAGTGCTTTTTAGTGGGGTTTGGTAAAGATCATTTTTGCTAAGCGGGGTTCAAATAAACAGCTTATGGGGTAGGAGAAGACACGCAGTCAGAGTATTAATGGAGAATATTTTTATGTTTAATAAAAGGCTTAATTTTAAGACCCTCGGTCAAGCAGGACATTCAGATACAATGTATTTAGTCTGCAAACTTAAAAGTCCTAAAATAATTTGCAATATGTAGTAATAAAATGTATGTATGCTGTTTTATTGCTCAGTTACAATTAAACGTGTATACTATGGAAGTGAAGTTTAGTAGTACATACTCTGTAGTGTGCAACTAAAATGTATTTTATATGTCATTACTTTTTAAATTCTCATAGTTTTTGCAAATCTATTGATCTTTTCACTTAATTTGTCAGGAGAGTAGAAGAAATTGGAAGGGTCCATTGAGCTGAGAATATAGCTGAGCTTAGTGAAACATTAGCTTCATTTTGAGTGAGGTTCTGAACCGAAACATGGCTAGAAGATTGCACCTTTACACCCAGGAGGTCTGATCTCTGTATTTTTAGTCTAAGTGTCATTTGCTGATCAGGGGCCTAGAACATCTGCCCTATGAGGAGAGGCTGAAGGAGCTGGGTCTGTTCAGCCTGGAGAAGAGAAGG
>JAWLRI010000039.1:4918937-4937255 GCA_034781795.1 Crypturellus tataupa
TGCAGGGGGTTGGACTAGATGACCTCTAGAGGTCCCTTCCAACCTTAGGCATTCTGTGATTCTATGATTCTATGAAAGTCATCTTTCACTGGTTTTTATCTCTGTTGGTTAGTAAACTTGTGGTACTAAAGAATGGATTCTCTTTGGCTTTATAATTAATCACTAAAATTGATAATTAATTCCCAGTTATGGGGCCAAATTCTGTCCAAGCTTAGTCGGTCAAACTGCACAATGTGACTGATTTGTGATGCTGAAGATGTCAGAGTTGCATTGGTGTAACCGGTGATCTTTTTCCCTCGATAACATGTTTATAACTGACAAAAAGAAGCTGTCTTGTCCCTCAGAACTCCCCAGGTTGGGTTTTCTGAGCGCTAGGTCTGCTTTCCTGTAAGTACATTGCTTATGAGTTAAGGAGATCCAATCTCGATATAACTGAGATACTCCAGCAAACATCTCCAGGAATGAGAAGAGACTTCCTGAAGTGGGATGTTAGTGGACTTCCTGAGTTTTGGGGATGTTAGTAGACTTTGGACGATGCTTATGAATATGTTCTTAACTAGTTACTAAAGTCGCTGGTAAATTTGCCTCCTTCTTGCTGCTTGCTTGCTTGGCTTTTTCTTTTGGGGGTCGGGAAGGGCCACCATACCTTTACAGTTTCAGTTAGTGCTGACATCTGATAAATAGTTCCTGATGTGTACTACTGTTTTCACCACAAGTAAGAAACTGCAATAAATTAAAATGTGTACTTGTGTTTTTCATTTATTTTTCATTTAGTCTTTCAAAACTTCAATTTTCCTTTCTTTAAATTTCCTGCTTGCACTGGCTCATTTTGCTAATGTGCTTAGCACCGGGTTTGCTCATCAAAATGAAGGCCAACATGATTTACGATTATTTCCATTGGAAGTCTCGAGAAAGAGGCCGTTCTGCTGTCCCAGGCTGCCCCAAGGGGCTGTTCAGACCTTGCTGTCCCTGTGTGTGATGGGGGAATTGCCTGTGCAGGTCGCTGGTCTCAGAGAGGCTCCGGGCTCCCCGGATCGGCTGGCACTGGAAGGTTTGCCAAGGGCCTTGCTCCCCTGCCCCATACACCAAACAAATTGGATTTCCTTTCAGTGTGAAGGGCTCTGAGCTCCGAGGCTGGAAAGGGGTGTGGAGGGAATCCCAAGTTTTCTTCTTCTGCCCACTCACGGGAGATTACCGTGTCCACTTGCCTTGAAACATATTCAGGGGCTCCTTGGAAATGAAGTCCTGTAAAATGTTTCATCTGCTCCTTACTGCTCTCTGGATTACGAAAAAGGGCAAATCTTAAATTTGATATTTCTATTCCATATCTCCTAAAGGTCACCTGTGTTCAAACCTACAAAAAGCTGTTACTGATCCCCCGTGAGGCGGCGTTCCCGTGCCGGGTCCAAGACCTGTGCCGCAGCCGGAGGAGCCGTCCCTTGGCATCACTTCCCCTCGCCAGCCTGCGGCAAGTGGGATTTGGCAAGATAATTTGTGTGCAGTTAACAGGATCAGTCTGCCTTGTCACGAGTGTTACATGCCTATAATAATGTCATTTATACGACTGTGTAATTCCTTAGCTAGAGAAGTTGTTTAACAAAATTTTTGTATGACTAAGCCTGATTCCAATACACACTGAAGTCTAGGTGTGAGTAATAAGCCTAGGTGTGAAGCCACCTGCTTTGATGTGCAGAGATTAGCGTCACTGCCACTGCCAGGAGCGGAAAAATGGAATAAGTAGCTCCGTGCGTGATGAGAGACAGTGCCATTGACTGCAAAATCACTGGAATATATCTCGGTGAATTGCAGGGATATGACTTAGATATGGCACAAAACGCCCTTTTGTTTTCTCTACCTACCAAAGAGGTGTTTCATGTCAGGACATTTCATGTCATCAGCTCCATAGCAGGAGTGTGGGAGCCAGTGACAGCCCCCGTGTGATCCAGTCCAATCCTTTGCGGCAGTGAGTGGGGAAGGAGGAACTGCCGGAGATTGGCAGGGCGGATTGCTGAGGCTTCTCCACCTTGACAGGGATCGGATAGACTTGGATCAGTAGCCCTGCTGTGCTGGAACTGAAGGCAAGTGGAGATTTTTCTCATTTAGAATTAAGTGCCGTCATACTCAGTTCCGGAAAAATAACAGCTTCTATAAAAATATATATATATTTCAATGTGGAAAAAAAGTTTGGTAATATAGAAGCCTTTTTTGATATATATTTTTTATATTAGAAAAATGGGTTAGTTGGTTATTAAAACGACAAGTGCAAAGTAATGAAGATAGCTGCCCGCATGTTTGTGAGTTCTCATTCGGGAACTGCCATGGAATAATCAGGTTAGCTTCGACTGATTTACTCAACCTGCTAATTTAAGCAGCAGCTGTGCTCCTAAATAGCACATCAGCGAAGAAGGCAGCAGGAACCGGGCTTCACTTGGGCCCTGCAACGGGGATGTGCTCGACCAGATTCATTCCTGCCACTGAGCTGCCTATATCCCTGTCCTGTGTAATGCGGGAGTTGTTGCCATCTATCAAGGCTGACATATCCAGCTGTCTCCCTTCGGGGGATAGTTAGGATACAGATCCCCAAGAAATTTGCTGTGTTACTTTCTTACAGAAACTTCATTCAGCAAATCAGAGCAAAACCTGCCGGGGCAGATGCGGCGCTGTGGGTGCAGGGTGTCACGCAGAACATACCTGCTGCACAGCGTGATGCAGATCTGCACTGCAGGGAGAGATGCATGCAGCGCTCGTGCCAGCATCAGCCTCCGTGGGAGTCTCGGGAAGGGGCAGTGCTAGTGGGAATGCGCCAGAGGGATGGGAGCAGCGGTGCCACGGCGTGGAGCTGCGGGACGGAGGCAGCGAGGCCCTGGCCGTGTGGACCAGGGGCCCCAGGGCTGCTCCGCGGGCTCCAAATGCAGCGGGTGGTACCTCCTATGCCGGCCTCGTGAGTGGATGCTCTGTCCTCGTGTGAAACCAGCCTGAGGAGGGAAACATTTCCGCACAGATCATCTTTTAAATGCCAGGTTTTCTGTTCATCCAGAGTTATTCACCCAGCATAATGCGAATTTGTGGACCATCTTGACCATCCTAATGGCATTTTTCAATGAATAAAATATTTATGTGGAAACATTTTATCTATATATGTCACTTGTGAGATTCTAACGACTTTGATGGATAGCTCTGTGGAAAAAAATGTGCACTGTTTATTATCTAGCACATGCCCCAGATACTTCCAAGTTCTGTGTAGACAGTTTGATAAAGTACTTGGTTTTCCCACTGTAATTCTGTATTACTGAATTTTGCATAATTCTGCATTAGTCTTCTTAATCTGTTTTGATATGTGCTATTGTATTAGTAAGGCAGTAGAAGCAAGATTTGAACCATTGGCTTTGAGCTCCATTTGTCGGGAGGTTTCTAAAAAAAAACACATGCAGTTATAGAGGAGATCTGTATAACAGGGGAGGTTTAAAAATAAGTTGCTTTGAAAGGACCGGGTCTGCTGGGAGTCGTGCTGCTCCTCATCCGGTGGCATCTTTGCAGTTTGCAAGTGGACTGGAGGGCTCCCTTTCAGGGTCACTTCCAGGCGTTGTCCTGTTATCCAGGAGACAGATCCCAGGTAGAAGAGCGGTGGTGGCCTGAGCTCCCTCTCGGGAGGCTGCTGGCAGCTCTGCTGCTTTATTCTCCCCAGTGCCTCCCTTCCCAAGGCTGCAAATGAGGTCTGCTCGTCACAAGGCTCTACTGAGGAGGGAGCAAAACCAGCTCCTCTCAGTGCCTCTCAAATGCGGTTAAGCTTTAAAGTAATGCACCTTGGTTTCTGCCGTCCTGGAGGGTTTGCACCTGCAGATCAGGTTGTGTGTTGCTTTCCGATGAGTCCTGGGTGATACACGATGCATAGCAGGGAATTAATGTTTGCATGTTACAAAGAGCACAGGGCATCAATTTGCCTTTACCCTGCCCACAAACTCCAGCCCTGTCTTTTGGAAAACTGCCTTTTTCCAAATTGTCTGCATGCGGTTTTTAAAGGTTAACATAACCTTTACTGTGACAGCCCGAGACATGGAGCTCGTGACTCCGTGGCTCCGTCCTGGGAAGCAGGTTCAGCACTGGAAGCAGGTCCACGTGAACCTGGAGGGGCCTCGTGCCTTCCTGCATTGCCAGCTGCACGGCCACACGGCCTCCTGGAGCGCTTCCCGGCAGCCCGTCCTGCCTCCTGCTGCCCCCTCATCCTGTGCCAGGCATCCCCGCGCCCTTCAGGCCCAGCCGCGTTCTGCCCCTGGCCGTGTCAGTCCTGGAACGGCTCTCTCAGAGCTACGCACGGCCCTGGCAGCACCGAGGCTGTGCGCAAACTGCAGCCCAATGATTTGCAGCCGGGGGAATAAAGGACCTTGTGTAACTGAGAGGTGTGACTCGGGTTTTTTTGCTTTTTTTTCCTCAAACGAGATTAATTCCTGGCCTTTAAGATTTTCTTTGGGAGAAGATCAGGTTCCCAGTGTAACACAGAAGACACACAGTATTCTGGAGTCACTGCCCATTTTTATCCATTCCTATGAAATCTGTCTGAGGCAGAAACTCTATAAACAGTTAATTTGCTGTCATTCTCCTTTGTCCACATCAGCTATAAATAGTATTTCTGCGTTGACTCTGTTAAAAACCTTTCCCTCACGCTTGATATCTTCATTCTTTGAGGAACCCTTCCTTATTGGTGTCTGAACATTTCAATAATTCTTTCGGCAGCGGAGCACTGAAGTTCCACAGATAAAGGAAATCTCGATTAAAAGGATCCTTGATTAATTTGGTGCAACGGGTGTTTTTTTCATAAGCCAGTCGAATCGCTGATAATTAAAACTGAGCCCATGAATCTTCTATGAAAGGAGGAGCAGCCGCGCAGGGCGCTCCTGGTGGCTGGAGCTGCTGGGTGTTCCTGTTTGCACCTGAGCGGCCAAGCCGCCCGAGCAGCATCCGCCTTTGCATTCAGCTCCTGCCGCAGCTCAGCGCCAGCCCTGGCTGCAGGCGGCTTGAAATGTATATGGGAGCGTGCTGAAAACGAGAACATTCGAAATGTCAGGCCGTAACATTGGGGAAATTATATTTTATTTAAATGC
Organism: Crypturellus tataupa; assembly: GCA_034781795.1. NCBI lineage: Eukaryota > Metazoa > Chordata > Aves > Tinamiformes > Tinamidae > Crypturellus > Crypturellus tataupa. The sequence continues at coordinate 4,924,037 of JAWLRI010000039.1, forward strand.
TGTAAGTGTCGGTGCAGATACCTGAGTTAATGTGGAATTATGGCCGAGAATTTAAATGCAAGAGGGGAAAAAAAAAAGTCCGGAAATCAAAGTGGTGGTTACCAAAGCAACTATTTGGTTCTTAGCTGCTTGCACTCCACTAGTGCTGTATATTCAGTACCACTAGGCTCTGATGTGTTAATATACACATGCAGGGTGGCTGAGTTACTTTTAATGCAGAATCCTTGTAGGGTGCCAGACACAAATTCTTTTTGTTTTATTTTGTTTAATTCACTAAGTGGGATGGTAAAACAAGAATTGCTGAAGACCAATAATGGAAAATGAGGCCATGCAGCCTTAACAGAGAGCAGAATCCATCCTTCTCCAGCACAGCTTCATGCAGCCAAATGCCACCCCTCCCTTGCTCCTGGGAGAGGAAATAATGCTAAGAGATGAAATTTAGAACTGTGGCTATGGCAAAAGGAAATGCCTTCCAGGTACCAGGATAGCTGGACGAGTGACACGACCATCGCTGCAGGGCTGGCTGCCTGAAGCCGAGCAGATGCTGCCCCAGCGTTCGGAGACACCCAAGGACCTCGCTGGGTGGGTTCCTCCTCCTGCTCGGTGCAGTGAGAGCTCCCCCTCCTGTTCTCAGCCTCGGCTTCTCCACAGTATCCACAGCAGCAATCAGCGTTTCCGAATTCCCCTTTGAAGGGTCCACAGGGAGCGGGGAGCCCTCCTGATGGCAGCGCTGGGCAGACGGAAGGGACCTTTCCCCTGGAGATGGGGGCGGCCCTGGCTGCACCGTGCACCCGGGCGCTTCAGCCCCCACGGGAGAACTTCTGTTGGAGCATCTAAGCTGAGGAAATGTGAGACTGAGAGCGGAGCAGTTTCCTGCTGTGTCCGTACAAATTCACAGCTATTGAGGCCAGGAGGGAAATTCTTTGTAGTTTTGTCAGCAGCTGCAATGGGAATCCTTCTTCTCTGCGTGGACTTGGCGTTCTGCTTTGTGAATCGTTCGTGTAGGACAGGGCACAGCTTCCCTTTAGTCATGGCTTGCTTGCTTAACCGCCACAGTAAGATCACCACCAGGAGAAGTCGCTGCAATTTGCTACTTATTTTACATTTTTGTCACCTGGGCACTAGGCAGCAGAGACTGTTTCGCATTTCTTTCTGACTTTGGCATCTCAAGGGGGTTCTCCTTAGTCCTGGTGCCCCTTGTCCACAGAGAAGCCCCAAGGCAGGTGAGCTGCTTTGTTTCCTGAACCGGGAGGTGAACGCAGACTCGCGTTGCGTGACTCACGGCACGCGGCTGCTGCATTTCCAGCCTTTTAAAAGCAGCTGCACAAGCTTGGAAATCCTGCTTGCCTCCCTTTATCTGGTGTTTGGGGCAGAAGGGCTCTTTCCTCGGTGTTAAATCACTTCTTTTTGCTCTTTGAATTCCCGTGGGCCCAGGGGGGTGCCTTTGTGTATGTGTCTCCTGTATGGGGCTCAGGGCTCCCCTTGGGGTTTCTCTGTCTTGGCACAGGCCGTTGCACCTCTCAGCTTGCAGCATGTGATTTCCCCATTCTCAGATAGGATTTCAAAGTATCTGAAAACTAAGAAGTCTGAGGTGCAGCTCTCACAGAGCTGCTGAAACGAAAGAGCAGATGGGCAGGCTTTGCCTTTTCAGGCTCCTTGCGTTTTCAGGCCTTCCCCACTCACCAATCAACCCAGCAGTCTGCAAATTACTGTCTGTACACTGAGCCCTGCAAAGAGGATCTAATAAACAGCAGGGAGAAAGGGATGCTGTGAGGATGTGAAGAAAGCCAGGAGTTTGCAAGACTAGGTATTGTGCTTGCCTGCATGTATCACAGGCTTGCAGTGGCAGCCACATTCCTGCTGCATTAGTCAGAAAAACAGGACTGAGGTTTATTCCTTCTTCATACTCTTAGGCCAGATACAGGGCCTGATAAAGTTGAAGTATCACAGAAGAGGCGATACCTTATCTGGCATAAAGCAGCTGTACAAGGTAAACTGTCAAAATTGTTTGAGTTTAGATTGGGTGATTTGTGTCATGAAGGCCCTGAAGTTCGAGTTCAGGTATTACGGTTGGATTTACTATCTTGTCAGTTCCAAGTTTGGATCAGGTGTGGAAGGAAACAGGCAAGCTGAACTTGCAGGCTGAGCCAGAGCTCCTCATGCTTTCCAGCTCATCCTTCTGCAGGCCAACAACCCTGAGATCCCATGAGCTGCTCAAGTCATGCTTCCATGCTGCTAACCCAGAATGTGCACATCCTGATTTGCCCACTTCTCCCATACAGATACAATTCTATAAAGAAGCAATAGCTCAACATACAGCTCTACAGCCACCTTCTAAGTTATCTTTTTATCAGGATCTGTGGCTTCTCAACAGAAATTGGAAAATGCAATATTGAAGTTGTGGATGTGAAGTAGCAGCTAAAATTCCCATGGCTCCTTTGAGTTACTACTGGAAATGGGTGCCTGGGAAGCACCGGTGGCTTGGTTTGACTATCCAGATTGCGATGGTTTGAAAAGGGCAATGAGACTTAGAGCTGTGTTGCCAAGGTAGGAAGTGGTTCTTTGCTGGTATGCAAGTGAATTTGCTGACGGATTTGTCATTGGAGGGACATGATCGCCTTGCTGCTTTCAGAAGCAGCTCAGGATACCTTCCTCAGAACTGCTCGTCATGCAAAGTGGATCACCCATCGCTGTGCACAGGGGAAAAAAAAAAATTGAATAACAGTTGTTTGCTGCCTTGTGACAGGTTTCCCTTCCTCTTGATTTATTTTTGGGCACAGCCTCAATCTGTTTCTCCTTGAACAGTGCAATAGAATTAATTCCATAAATAACTTAGCACTTTTGTGCAGAGTTTCTGGCAGACAGATTTTCAGCGGGTGTATTATTGTGTAGGTTGCCACTGGTTTTGTGTGTCACTTTTGAGTGAAGCCACCGTAATCTGATGTTAATTTAAATGTCAAATTAAGAATGCACATGTGAGAGGCAAGGATCCTACGCTGGCTGATTATTCACTAGGGGCTCTGCATTCTGGAGTAATGAGGTAAAACACATGAACGACCAACTAGCTGAACATCAAAAGGTGGTAGAAGTGAACATGCAAGAGATATAAAACTAGGGAAGCCCTAAAAACCCAGCACTTCCTCAACATGTCTAGAGAAAAAGAGAGGTACTTAGGTATCTTAAAGCAGTGATAAAATGTGGATTCAAATTCCTAAATGTCCCTGCAGTGAGGAAAGGTTTCAGATACCCACAAATGAGGACTCCAAGTGTACAGCGTAACTGGTAGAGCAGTGACTATTGAACCAGGCGAACGTGGGGATGCAAGGCAGGGTTTCCAGTTTCCTGAGGGGGATCAGTCAGTCTTCTGAGTGGGCCTGGAATTTAGCCAGCCTTGGTGTAGGCTGAGGAAAACTGCCACAGGGTTTCTGCCAGCACCCTTATTTTCATTCACTCCTTCAGCTCTTTCAGCCAGCCCCCGTGACAAGGACTGACTGATCAGATGATCGATGTTGTCTTTGGTCTGTAGACCATTATAGGAATTAAGTGGTTAGCGAGCACAGAGCAATTGGCTGTTTATTAGGATGGTATTGATAAGACTGTAAAATTGGCCCTTGCAAAGGACTGTAGCTTCTAAAACGGGACCCTCCTGCTTGGCTGGCGTCTCTTCCAAATCCAGAGAAGTAGCAAATGTGGAGAATGCGTGTAGTGCTCCGAACATGCAGACAGTACCTGGGTGCCTGGGAAATGCTTCTTAACTGCTTCTCTGTGTGGTGAGCAACTGATGGGAGCAGAGAGCAGCCAGAGGAACCGGGATGTAGGGAGGGAGGCATTGTCCCTCTCTGAAATTTTAAATAGTTGCCTGTAGGGTTAGTTAGTAGATTCATCCTGAATCAGGAAAAAAAAAAAAAAGGTGCTTTGTGTTTGTTTTGGACAGAATGCAATAGACTGTTTATTTTTCTGTCCATTCCTTTCACCTTACACTTTTTCTGGTATTCTCATGTCATCTTTTCTTCTGTCTTTCAGTGTCTCACATTTGTTCACTTTGTTCTTTCATTTCTTTTTCATTGCTGCTACATTAAAAAAAAAAAAAGAAAAAAACCCTCAGTACTGTGTTCTCTTTTGCAGTCTCCAGTAATTTTAAGATTTTAATTGTTCTCTTCAGTCCCTTCTTCACCCCTTTTTCCTTATCTTCTAGCACCTGATAATGCTTTTGTTTTTCCTCCCTCTCCCTGCACTGTCTCCTTGTCAAGATGTTCTCCCTACATCCAATATTCCCTTTCCCCTCCCCACGAACATTTTTCTTCTTCCTTTCTTCTCTGCATAGTTGCAACTTTCAAATGTGTTTCCACATGCATTTTAAAAACAGGGGGGAGATTCAATTCTCGGTGCTGATTACGAGCCCTCTGGCACCCCACTCTTGCTCTGTGCGCGTGCGAAGTCGCATCGAGTGGCTCTTGATGTTCCTGTGCGCGCTCTGATTGAAACACTAAATCAGATGCATGTGCAGGACTGGGGGGTCGAGGGGGATAGTATTAGGCTCCTTTTTTCACTCTCCTACTTAGGTAGTAGGATAAATAGTGTCTAACCTTTCTGGCCTCCAGCAGTACCTCTGGCAATGTGTTCCTGAATAAATCAGAACAAAGGAAAAGGGTCAGGAGAGGGAATGAGATTGGATAGATATTACCAAAGAGAATGAATAAAATCCAATCCTGTTACTTGCTCCTGAGGCAGTATGGGATCCGTGATTAGCTTTCAGTTGTTGCTAGCCAAACAAGCTCTTGTGCACGAGCCAGGCTTTTAGATATTCCACATGCATTGATTTCTTTTTCTCATGTTTGTGTCTTATGTTTGTGAGGCCGTGTGGATGTCTTCTTAATGAATTATTGTCCTTGAGATTTCAGTGAATGTAGATGAGGAAGTAATGCCTTTTTTTTTTCTTTTATATGAATATATTTTAGTATACTTTAGTCAGCATGTGCATATATGCACATATATGCACTATGCATATATGCATGTGTCTACACCTATGCCTGTTCATTCAGCATTATCAGTCACAAGGAGTTGAAAATATTTCATATGCATTCAAAAGTCATGCATTTGAACCAAAATCCATTATTTTTCTCTGAACTTTCAGACACCTCATGCCTGTGCAGTTAATTGCGCTAGAATGTTGTGCAGATCAAAAGTATAAAAGAGCATAAGGAAGGGTTGACAGGTAGATGGGAGTTTACAGGAGATACTGATACACTGATTCGGAGGCAACCTTGGTCTCAGAAGTCTCACTAAGTTGGAGACTGCCTGAAACTGGTAGGTCACGCTGGAAGGATTTATTTGGACTCATGTTTATTCCATAGATACCTGGTTTGGGATTTTGCCTCTGAACTAATGCAGAGTGTTTTGTCTTCTTTTGAAATTTTTTATTAACTATTCTTCAACGGCAAGTCTGGTGAGAAAACATATTAGCAAAGTAGCTGTTTTAGGCTGCAAGATGATGCAGGAACTTTCTCTTCCATATCTGGAGTTTTTCAAGTTGTCTCTGAGATTTGCCAGCCCTCTTCCCAAATCTTGATACTGACAGAAAAAAAAAAAATGGAGGGTTGGCAGCAGTGGGTAATGTATTGGTTGGTCTGGCTTTTGAGAAATAAGAAAATGTTTGTAGTTGGCTTCTGGCTTTCAAGAAACAGAGACCATGTTCACGGCAGTGCTGGGCAGCGTGAGTTAGAGGTTGCACGGGAGACTGGCATCAACTTACAGTCACCAGAAAACACTGGGCACTTGTATTGATCTCAGTGTCCTTCCTTTGCCTTCTTCACAGAGCAGATTTCATCAGTATTCAGAGCTTTGGTGAGCCTGGATTCCTGTCATTCTGGGGATGGCTCCTCTGCTTGTGACCGGCTAGTTTTGAACATTAGTTCCTCCGTCAGTGTTCGCTTATGTCATGCTGATCGTGCTGGTTTCCGAGCACTTTTGAAGGAGGGCCCTCACACCCCCCCCGAGAGGATCCCTCGTATTGGCCCCAAACCGCAGCTCCTCGCCCCGTTCAGCAGCAGGGGAAGGGTCGGCTGCTTGGGAGCATCCGTGGGCTCCAAGCTGTCAGGGTGGCTGCCCGGGATCCTCAGCAGTCCCACTACAGCGCCCCGTTGCAGAAGCTCTTGTGCCCGCGCAGGCGTGGGCTGCCCTCGCCCCTGCCCTCACCTCTGGGCAGGTACCTGCCGGGCGGGCACGGTGCCCTCGGGAGGGCAGACCCTGCGCCTGGCTGGAGGGGATGCGGCACGTGCGACGCCCGGCGCAGGCCGTGCCGTGAGACGGATGCTGCAAAGGACGAGCTGGCACGTGCATCCCGTGCCGCAGCCATGAGGCGGTGCCCTCCTCACCGCCTCCAGGACAGGATACCCGGCTGTATTCCCTATCCTGCCCTCTCCAGGGAGGCCCAGCTGCTTGAACTGAAGCCAGTTAACAAGGGGGCTGGCCAGCCATGGCATGTTACAGTCAAAATCTAATTAATCTTAATAGTGAAATCCCAGCTTGAGAACGATTTGGAGTTTAAAACATTAATTTATCACGTGCTTTATTTTAATTTTTGGCAGCCTTGTTTACCCTATGAAACAGCAAATTCTGACCTTTATTTAAACTGAGGTCACTTGAAGATGATCAGTAGTTGAACAGCTATGTGAGGAATATAGTTAACCCACCATCCCTTTGGTAGGAGGGGACGAGCTCAGGGGCTGGGGTGCACCCCTAAGCAAATCAGAGAGAAAAGCAATGAAATCCAGTGTCTAGAAATAGGAGATTGTCTTAAAGTCTGACAAGGAAATCCTTGCAGTGAGCAGCTTGCTTCTGAAGTCACCAAATTTTGGACCACAAAGCAGCGAGCAGCCTTCAGACACTAACACATATGCAGGATACCCTTACTGTGGTCTGAATGGCATTCTCAGTTCCCTGCCTTTCGGAAACTGCACTTTTGAATTAAATTATTTTCTTGCTTCTCCTTAGGTAGTGAATCTATTAAGGGAATTTCATCAGTAACCTACCTTATCTTCCTCTGTGAAAGTAATTACCCTTTGTCAAAAGCAGGTAATGTAGAACAACTCGGGTATCTAGTGTGCGCACCATAAACGCAGGGCTTTGGTGGAGGATTCCTTTTGTTTCAGGATAGAAATCCTATAGCAATAAAATCTGATGATCTTTTCACACAGAATAATCTGTTTGCATAGATTGCTTTGGAGGAGATTATTTCTTGCTTTCTTTGCTAATTTACTGCTAACTGTACCCACGTGTTTCTCTTACACTTAGTCAATTATATAGGTTACAGTGAATATTCACCAAACTATTTATATTTTAGTATTCAAGTGTCACAGTAAAATAACTTCTCATCTTATTAAATTTCTGTAGCGTGGAAAGAAACCTTCCAAGTTTTCCTTTTGATGCAGTACAAAGCTTGTTGAGATGATTACATTAATAATACATTACTATAAAAAATTAAAGTGCATCACAGTGAACATGCTAATAGGTTTCATTGATTTAAACTTACTTGTAAATGGGTGCTAGCAATCAGAAACCAGGTGCAAATCTGACTTTAAATTAACTGATAGTGCTAACAGTGCCAAAATCATTGATAAGATTTATAGCTGTCATGTTGAGGAGGAAAAATGTGAAACATAATAAAGTTGCATAGATGCATGGCATCATAAAAATGTTGAATATTTAGCACTATTGCAGTGTGGTGATCTACCATTAGATATTGTTAGTTATATCATTACTAGCTGTGGACAGCAGTGCTGTTCCTTCTCCAAAAAAGGGAAGAGAAGAAGAAAAGGAGAAAAAAAAAGGTAATACCCATCATTTTCTCAAAGGAGAAAACAAAGCAATCAAACAGAAAGAGCCTGGCTGTCATTTGTATGCAAGGAGCTAATATTATTATTGTTACTAACGAAAGGAGATGTGTGGCACTCTGTAGATATCTGAAGTCAGGTTTTTATCTGAGTCTCCTAGTTTTGATTGGAAGATGCACTTTAAAGTGACTTTGAACTTTCTAACTTGTGTATGTGCTGCATTTAAAATTTGGTCTCACAGAAGATCTTTAAACAAATTGGTTTCACATCTTCAAATGTAGAATTTACGGCTCTCTATAGATTTCTTTAAGAGTTGCTCCTGTACAGAGTGAACCATGTGTAATTTTGTATATGGAGATAGAAATTTGTGATCTGAAAAGAAGGCCTCTCAGTGCTTTCTGGTCCCTTCAGATACTTCTTCTTTTCTTTCTTTCTTTTTTTTTTTTTTATTGCAGACTTCTCCTACAGCTACAGACTTATATGAATAGCATGGAGAAACATTGCTTATTTATGGTAACCCTTGATTTTTTTTAATGTGGAGATATTTGTGTTTCTCCTATGTCTGTAGTAGCTTAGCCCTTCAGAAAGCTGATATGGAATCTCTGCAGGGTGCAGGGAACATTAATATCTTAACTTGGAGATAGGAAACTTGTATCAGATCTGGAAATTGGATCCAGATTGTAGCACATAGCTAACAATACACATTAGCTGGCTGCTCTCCATGTCTTTATTTCCTGTAAAATTTCAGTTTGAGGCAGAGAGTTTTGGAGAAATTGGGCTGGAACCAACTATTGAGATTGTTGTAGCTTTTTCTGAAGAATTTAAGCCAATAGTCCATCACTTTCCTTTTTACAAGGGGTACTATTAATCTGTGAAGATTAATTTAGAGCAACAAAGATGATTAAGGGTCTGGAGCATCTATTGTATGAGGAAAGACTAAGCGAGCTGGGTCTGTTTAGCCTGGAGAAGAGAAGATTGAGAGAGGATCTGATCAATACCTGAGGGGTGAATGTAGGGAGGATGGGGCCAAACTCTTCTTGGTGGTGGTCAGTGATAGGACAAGGGGCAATGGGTACAAGTTGAAACACAGGAAGTTCCATCTCCACATGAGGAAGAACTTCTTTCCTGTGAGGGTGACAGAGCCCTGGCACAGGCTGCCCAGGGAGGCTGTGGAGTCTCCTGCTCTGGAGATCTTCCAAACCTGCCTGGATGCCACCCTGTGCCCCGTGCTCTGGGTGTTCCTGCTGTGGCAAGGGGGTTGGACTAGATGATCTCTAGAGGCCCCTTCCAACCTCAACAGTTTTGTGATTCTGTGAAACCTAGCAGGCAGCTGGACAAGATGTGCCATGCTAAGCAGAGAGTTAAAAAAAAAAAAAAAAGAAAAAAAGAAAACATCTCATTTCTTGGAAGAAAAATGTGTGTATAGAGAGAAGAGAACCTAGCTAAAGAGCAAAGTGATAGTAGGCACATTAGGTGTGTTTTGTTATATGATGGTCCATGAATCGTTTTTGTTGTTATTGGTTTTTGGTTTTAGCTAGACCATGGAAAAAGGTAGGAAAAAAAAGGCATTTCTCGCACATGGGGCTGAGTTCGTGTGGGATGTCATTGCTTATTTGGCTTTTTAGGATATGTGTATTCCCAGGTTGGAATCCTCACATGTCAGGAAGTTAGCCAGGAAGCGGTGGCTCTGGCAGCACAGGGCTGCTACTCATGGCCATCCACCCTGGCACCTGATACATGCTCTTGCACAGTGCCAGAGCTTAAAGTATGCTTAAAAACTGTAAGAATAGGTCATGTTTGTCCTTCTGTTTGTCTTGGTGGCATATTTGCATCACTTGAATGCTGACAGTCTACACTCTGTGCGAATGTGTCCACGGGTGTATTTTGGAAATATCCAGAAAATATCTGGCATAGCGTGTGTATTCAGCCTGGTATCTTTTTGTAGATTTAGCCGTCCTGCCACGTTTGGAAGAAGACTCAGTGCATGTGTCTTGGCTTGGCTGCCTGCTGGCCTCGCGGGCTCACTGCTGTTTCAGTGTCTTAGCCCATTTCTCCCCAGATTATTCAGGTAAGGGAATAAATCCCTATTAAAGTGTCATGGGCTATTTTATTTATTTTTTTCCTCTCCTGCTGTATGGGAAAGCCATGGTGGGACCAACTGGAGAGAAGCAGAACCCTTCGGGTTCTTTGCGCTGTTGGCTGCAAGGAAGGAGGTAGCTCAGATCCTCGGCTACTTCAGTCAAGGATCCCTCAAACAAAGATTCTTGATTTTTTGAGACCCAGCATGGAGAACCTGCCCATTCCATCCAAGTAAAGTCAGTCCTGAAGCATTTACTAAGCCTAGCAGCATCAATACCTATTCATACTATGAATCATTGGTGAAAAGTTTATTCAAATTGATTTTTATTGCTCTGTGATAGATCTGTTTTTGAATATAGATCAGGAAGCAGCATTTTTTTTTCCTCAACTTTGCCTTGGAATGGGTTTTCTGATATTCTTCTTACCTAACTGACTGCCTAAATAGAGCAAGTAACAGGGACTGAGAGTTCCTATTAGAAAGCTGTGCATGTAGAGCAAGATAAGCTTAGGTAGGAAAAAATACACAAGTTAATTACTCTGGGGGTGGTGGTGGGGAACCCAGGAGGGCTGACGTGTTTACCTGCCGTCTCCTGCTCCCTCCTCTGCAGTGCACGAGGGAAAGAAAACACAGAAAATGTTCCACAAGCATCCAGGCATCGTTGGTTTGGACTTGGAGCCATCTCTGACTAATTCTGTTTGCAGTAGAGGCGATCGCATTATATAGGCTTCACATGTTTCAGTTGTCCTTTTGCCTGTTGGTGTTCAAATAAGAATTGGTAACTCAGTCACAGTCATATTTTTTTTTTTCATAAAATGTTCATTGAAATGAAGTTCAAAAACGTGAGCATGAATTCATCATTATCAAATGATTCTCTTGTGCATTCTGTTTATGGCACTGACAGCGCTGCATGATATTACTGGACTTCTTAAGCAGCAACATATTATTATTATTACTATTATTGTTGCCTGGTGTATTTAATTGTAACGTGCATTATAGATTTGGTGAGGTGTAGATAAAAGGAAAAATCTTCAGAGTTGAGCTGCCAATAATCATGCTGTGGGTTTCAATTATAGAATAATTCCTCCAATTATTCTGTTTAATTTTGGGCAGCAAAGGTCACCGTAATAAATTTTCTTTGTGTGAAGAAGCACTGGGGAAATTACGGAGGACCTAACTATGATCACATGAGATGACAAGTCCATTTTCTCGATGCAGATACTTGTGGGTCACAGAGGGGGAATGATACTGATGCGGGGAGGGAGGAAAATAAAGGGAGCATTGGGAAATGTTTCCTGTGAGTTTTGCTGCTCCAGTAAAGCTGTGAGCACAGATAGGTCAATGCTGAGTGTCTGTGATTTTTCATTCCTTTTTTCTTTTTTTCCTCTACCCTTTTTTACACTATGGGATGAGGGGCTGGGGTAGTCAGGGTTACAGATACATGGAAGCTCCTGCGGCTCCTTTCCTGTCCGCTCGGTAAGAGGGTATCAGCAGTGGTCAGTCAGTCAGTGCTCTGCCCCATTTTCCTTATCCTTGATTTAGGAATAAAAATATTTTCCAACTAGAAAGGATGGGGAAGGTTATTGATCCTTTCTTTTAATGGCTACATTTTAGTAATGGCTACAATATATTAACAGCACAGAACGTTACTAACATTTCAATATTTTAATTAGTATTTTAATTGCAAGGTCATGGGAAATGACTGCTTTGGATATGTAGTGATCCTCCTGTGCTTCTGCTTTGCTTGGATGTTAAGTAATCCTACAGACATTTTACTCTCTACTGTTAATTTCCATGATCATTAAAATGGTTACAAAAGGCTTTCTAAGATGCTGTGTCTAGACATGTTGCGGTGTGAAGGGTGCTGTGCAGCATGAGCGTGTTCGAGCTCTGCCCATCCTGGGGGCTTTGGAAACACAACTTGGCAGCCCCTGAGCAACCCGCTCCAGCTCCCACATCAGCCTTGCTGGACTAGGGGGCCTCCGGAGGTCCCTTCCAAAATAAATCTTTTTATAATCCTGTGGTTTGGCCAAAAACATTCCCCTCCCGTTCCCCTCCTTCCTGCTGCTATTCTCTTTTCCTGTTTACTTCCTACTACATTTAATTTGCTGAGAAATGTAGGCGCATCAAACCCAGCAGACTCTAAGAGGCCGTCTCACTTTTTCTGGTCCCCATCATTTTTTCCATGAATGCTGTCTCAGCACCGGGTACTTTAACGGAGATGTTTTTAATGGCTAATGGAATACAGCTGAGTGAAAATACAGGATGCAAGGACCGATACATGGGAAGATGGGAAAGGATATGAAAAGATAAAAGGCACCCAGTTTTTCAGAAGAAAAGTTATAATGGAGAGCTGTCAGGAGGAGACCTTTGGGTGGGAGATGAAGAACAGTTTTATTCCTGCTTATAAATAAAACTCAGAGCTCCCAGAAACAGTGAAATAGAAGAACTAAGAGATTTGTCACTAGAATGTAAGGGAAATCTGCGAGATTTATGTCCATATGCCCATATATAAGCCAGCCAACCATTTTAGTTTTGTCAAAGGAGAAGGGAATAATTACTCATTTTGGTGGATGCTCTTTAAAGGAGTGTGCTTGTTCAAACTAGATGCATCTGATGGAAAATGAAAATCTTTGCTTTTTTGACTTTTTGTAAAATCTGCTTCCTTTCTCATGATATTTGAAACGAAGAAAAACAAATGGTTAGTATTATTTTTTAAAAAATCTTTTACAGGGCAAAGGAGCTTATTTTAATATGTTTTATATATTTAAAAAATAAGAATTGCACATGAAGTTTCACATTAGAGATACAAGATAAATGAGTTGGAATATACTATGGCTAAACAAGTTGGGACAGAGATCTTCACTTTTGAGAAGCACAACTATGATTTTCCAAGGTGAATGGTTCAAAAGTGAATCCATTTACACTCATCACAGATGGAGAAAGAGTCTTACAGAGTCTTGCAGTAAGTCCCACTTTCCACCTATCTCATTGGAGCAGTTAGCCTGAAGAACTTCATAATACCACCTAAGTGGGAAAATAAAAAAGAGACAATTTGAAAAAATATGGTAGACCTCTGTCTTATTTTTAGGAAATATGATTAGGTTTCAGTTTACCAATTCAATTTAAATTTATTTTTATGCAGCCTTAGCATCCTTCTTTCCAGAGACACCTATTGTGTCCTAGGTCCTGCACCTGAGGAGAAATAACCCCAGGCACCAGTACAGGCTGGAGACCGACCTGCTGGAGAGCAGCTCTGCAGAGAAGGACCTGGGCATCATGGTGGACGACAGGTTGACCATGAGGCAGC
>JAWLRI010000039.1:4937355-4996813 GCA_034781795.1 Crypturellus tataupa
GCCCAGCTCCCTCAGCCTCTCCTCACAGGGCAGATGTTCCAGGCCCCTGATCATCCTCGTGGCCCTGCGCTGGACTCCCTCCAGCAGCTCCACATCCCTCTTGTACTGGGGGGAAGAGGTAGATTGTAACCCACGAGACTTGAGCTGTAGAGAAGTTTGCTCAGAAAACTTTTTTTTTTTTCTTCCTGAAAAGCTGCTGCCCACAGGTCCTAGCTGCTTTGTGTGGGCTTCAGGGCTTGGGGAGCTGTCTTACCCTGGCGACCTGGGTCCTCCAAAGGTGGCTGGGTCCCATAAGCAGAGGTGATGGCAGAATATTAACCAGGTTTGTAACCTTAATGCAAGTGAGGTTGGAGCTGGGGTCCTAACAGCCCAGTGAGAACCCATTAGGAAATACCGACTTTGTATTGCAACACTGCTTTTTCTTGTTTTGCAGAATTGTTAAGGGGACTTTGTCAACCCTTGAGGTTTTCTTGCTCTAGTAGTCACCTGACATGTCACTTGTCTGAATGGAAGGACTGTTGTTTCCTAGGTTAGGCATAACAGCATATTGGTGTCTCTTGGAGAAGATCATGAGTATTTATAGGTACAGCTGTTACTCTAACAGTGTTTCTACGCCTTCATATCGCTGAAACATGCATTTTTTTCAGAGATTTTCAGGGAGTCTGCACAACTGCATTGTGTCTGAAGACAAAGAACGAGGCCCTAGCTGGTTTTCCTGGCAAATTGTGTTGAGTGGTTAATTATGACTTTACATCATGCAGGCGGGTTGTTGAAAAGGACGTTGATGATTGCTTCTTACAAAAAAAAAAAAAAAAGTACTTTTCCCTTCTGCCTACGCTTCTAAAGTTTCAGCAGACGAAAACAGATATTTTTCAAGGTTTCATGGAGATAATTCTTTTCTTTGATGCATTTATTTCCTCACCGAAGTGATGACCTGCTGTGGATGTGAGGCAGAGATTGGCTCTTACTATGCATTATCAGGACATTACGTTGTGTGGCTTTGCTCATCCTTCTCGGCACTGGGTTTGTTTCGGCAGCCTTTCTTTCTTCTCTACTGCTTGTCTATGAGACTCTCTGTGAAAGTGAAGTGTGTGAGTCAGAAAATAAATAGCCTTGAAACTGTTTAAATAAATGGAAAATATCAGACAAATGGGCAGTAGCTGTAATTAATATGTAACACATATTAAGTGTCGTTAGGATAGCTTTGCTTTAGTGTACATGGGCCAATGGCCATAGCAACCTCATGCCTATAAGAGATCATAATAAGGTTAGTGGAGAATTAGAATAACAGAATCAACATGCATCCATTTGCAGTAAAAATAAAAGGGCTCTTTTGACAGTGGGAAGCTTTAATGAGAACCCTCTCAGTGACCTTTGGGGTCTGGGGAAAGGAGCCAAAAAAAAATCTGTGAGGAATGAATAGGGCTAAGGCTGCAGATCAGTGAGGTGCTGAATCCAGTAACTCAATGTCATACACAATATCCTTTGCAAGATAGCTGAGGAGCAAAAGAAAATTTTCCTATTCGATTCTCTAAATAAATCCCATCCTGTCTCCAGAAATAAAATAAAATGCTCTATTTCAGAATTGTTTTCGGCAAGGTGAATCTGAAGAGTGGAAGCATTCTCTCTCTCGTACTTTACAAGGCCATGCTGAATTCGTGTTAAAATTTAATAGTACTTTTTAATGGTGTTGGGATTCTTATTTTATCAAGCTGCTTTTGCTTTCTCTTAGAAATATTTTTGGTCATTTTTTAACAAGCATTAACTTCCTCATTGCTGTGAAATACACTGTGAGCACACAGTTAGTTTTGCACATACATCCTACTCTTTTTGACCTGTATATATCTTTGAAACTCCACAATAATGAGTGAAAAGGTAATAGGTGTGTTTTAGAGCCCACTGCCATATTCTGTTGATACCTTAAGAAAAGGAGGGAATTGTATATGAAACCCCACCTCAACTATATTTTATTTCTTGCAAATAATGGATGTTGAATTCAAATTGAGACATCTTTACCTAGGGAGAGACAGTTATGCAGTAACACCTGCAACTTACATTTATGAAATGCCTCTTCCTGTCTGGTGCTTCACATGAAAAGTCATTTGCTGTCATTTTCATGGCTGTTGTGATCACTGCTATAGAAAATATTTCAACATTTTCAGTCTTCAAAATGTTTCCATGAATCTGACAGTTGGTATCCAAATAAAGTCATTACCCAAAGAAGCAGCAGAGAAAAGAATGTGACGCTATTATTACTTCTGAAGAGAAGACTTATTTTTAAACTATTCTCAGCCTGCTATTATGTGCCTGCTGTTTTTGCCTTATTATTAAAATATCCCAATGGAGATCGAATTCAGCTATGATGAAGAACATGCTGTCTGTATGTAGTTCTGATATGTAAAAAAATAAGTTATGGTAAGAGTCATGAAAAAAATGTAGTCTCTCTGAGCATTTACTCAGCTAGTACACAGACCCAAAAGGATCAAAATGCTGACATTTTTTCCTTGTTCAGTTTCATTAAGACTCTGAGTGGAGATGCAAGTACATGGGTCACGTTTACGGGTTGGTCTGAGCTGTGCTACCTGCAAGTGGTTTGGGAAGGCATAGCTCTCCAAATGGGGATGGGGGGCAAAAGGGGTTTATTTAGCTATGGGGATGGGGGGCAAACAGGGATTTGTTTCGCTTCCGTGCACCATGGGATGGCTGAGAACGGCTCTCGTGTTCTAGCAACATGTAGGTGGTACCAAGGCCTGAGCTCAGTTAAATACAAGTGAAAGAGGTACTGGTAGATACGCAGGAAATAACCATCTACTTCAGAACAGAGTGTGGGAGCAAGAGAGATAAGGAGGGAGGATAAAGCTCTAATTCTCCGTTGCTTCAAGTGGTGCAGGAGTAGCGGTAACAAAACAAGAAGCAGAGCAGTGCAGTACTTTATGTTCTCTGACACTGGGTATTGCACCAGCTTATTTCCTTTGCCTACCAACAGTACTGTAAAATCATACATAGTTGATTAAAGTGTTAATCATACATAGTTGATTAAAGTATTTCTTGACTATTTAGCACCTTTTTGGTTGTAAAGTAGAAAGACTTTGTTTTTAGCAGAAGATACAGCAGCTGTACCAGTAAGGGCTGAAACATGTTAGTTAGCTTGAGTCTTCAGAAATTGTGTGTATGTGGGGGGAAATGCACATCTCCTGGCCGAATATTCCCTTGCCTTCTCTCATAACATATAGAGGTAAAAATGCCCTTACATATTGAGGCAAAAGGGGTGACTATCATCACAGAAGAGAAACTTTGATTCGCTTTGTAGGAAGTCAATGGAGGGAGTCCAACTGAATTCCCTGAGAATTGGAAATGAATGCAAAACATGGTTCCTGGTATTGCATTTCCATTTCAAATTTAACACAGATTCACAGATTAAACATTTCTGTGTTCCACTTTTCTTCAGAGAGCACTAACCTGTGTCACCCTCCTCCCCACTTCTGCCTACCAAAATTCTGATTTTGTGGAGTTTTGTTTTTTAAATCTTTTGTTTTTTCTTTTAAGTAGGATGGTGCGACAGATAACTGGCTTACCTAAGGGGTGACTGACTGTTCAAATGAAGTGACCTTATTCAAGTTACTATGCAGGGGAAAATAATGCTAACATAAACTCTGTTTATGTCTTGATACTTGATTCCAGTGGTTTAAGACTAAATCGTTATTTGTCAGCATTAACCTCATTGAAGAGTATAATTTTAGGTGCTCATAGGATAGCAGAAGTGAAACTGTTTGAAAATACAGTGCAGCTTTTCTGCAGGTTGTCGAGCCCTTCAGATATCATTATCCAAAAGAAATTGGAAGTATGTAAGCCAGGAGAGTGTAACTTGTCCTTTTTGACCTTACATTCCGCTTATATTCTTGACAGAGAGAACAGGCATCTTTCTGCAAGACCTTTGGGTTCATCAGATTCCCAATCTCGGCTGTCCCCAAAGCACCGAGCCTTATTGCTCCCTGTGCAAGGTCACAGCTTAGCAGTGACTTCTGCTGCCGGGGTAAAATCAGGCAGTTTCATGGGCAATATGCACAACCTTGTTAATCGGCAAGAAGCAGATCTGCAAGAACTATGTACGGATCCTGTAATTGGAAAGAATGGGAAAGAGGAAGTGAGTGAAGATACCTGCCGTTTTCAGAGTGTTGGTTTCTAGAAACACCCTCCCTGCAGCAAGCCTTTTAATTGCCGTGGAATAAGCACCTATCTCCCTAACTGACCTAGAGGATGCTGCTGGGCAGCGCTGTGAAGAAGAGGGTTTGGAAGTTCTTGTTTCTTATTTACATTTTTGTTCTTAAGATCTTTGTTCTTCTGCAGCTTTCATTTCTTTTTTCCCCTTTAATGAGAAATTACAGTCATCTCCGCAGTGTCAGTTCACCAAGTTGCCACTAACCGAGCCTCATGTTTGACCTAGAAACAGGAGGTAAAGTAGGAGCAGCTATAAAATGGTCGAGGTCCTCGCAAATCATCCATGGTGATTAACTGCCTTTCATGTGTTGAATGGTAAAAGCTCCAAACATTTGGAAAATGAAGCATTAGGAAGAAATAACAAATATTAAATGAGAGAACAAAATGATGGGATGGGGCCAGACAAAAGCAAAATTGTTGAAAAACATTTTTTTGTAAAGTCAACTTCTGTTACCCTGCATCCATTTTCAAGCATCTGGATAAAACACAGTGTGGAATTTGGGAAATGGGTTAGTCTTCTCATTCCTTTCCTAGTTTATCACTCGCATATGGTAAAAGGAAGGGAAATAAAACCTGTAAAAATAAGTCAGGGTTGGAATAAAACCATAGAATACCTTGTCATATTCCCTTTGCATTTAGAAACATGGCCTGCTCCTTAGGTGTCTGGGGCAGCTCCACCAGGTGGTTTTCTCTCCATTGTGTTTGTAACCTCACTTTTATGTGGGCTTTGGTCAAAGTCTTCCCTTTCACCTCAGAAATATCTAAGTTTTGCCATAGCAATGTGATAGGGAAGTTGCCTTTGGGACCTGCCTGCTGAGGGCCTGCTGCCCCAGCTGCTGGGGGGCAGAAGGCAGCATCTTCTGCGTGAGCTATGCAGGGCCAAGACGTCTTGTTCAGCAAGTCTTTGCACAACGCGCAGGTTTGTTGCCTGCAGGGAGAACTTTGTGACTTTAAGGGACTAATGGCTGTATTTGCTTATGGTCATTTAAGATGAGGTGAAATAGTCTATTTGGGAGCCGATTAAAGAAAGTATTGTGAGAGGAGCAGCAGCTTGAACTGCGCAGAAACACAGTCTCTGCTGTTTGTAGTCTCTTGATTCTGTGTTTGAAGTACAGGAAAAGGCTGATGATGTTGAAAAAATGTAGCCAGATGTAAATGCAGGTGCTCTAATGTAGGAGTCTTAAAAAGCTTATGTTGTTCTCATGGCAGGTACAGATACGTGGCTTTTTTTCCTTATGCAATATAATTGTTCTTTTCTTGACATTAAACATAACATTTATTTGACTATAATATTACAAACTGTGGGGTTCTTCCTCACAATGATAGTAATGGGTGAGACGGAGTCTTGATCTTTTCTACGTAGCATATGGTGGTGATGAGAATGTTTAAAGTGAATGATGGGAGAATGTTTAAAGTGAATGATGCATCAAGATGCATCTACAGTGATTAGAGGATGTTTCGTTAAACCAGGTTGTATAATTTAAATGATTTCATGTTATATTTTATCTTATTAATAGCATCAGCACCTG
The DNA here is from genome assembly GCA_034781795.1 of Crypturellus tataupa. Lineage (NCBI taxonomy): Eukaryota > Metazoa > Chordata > Aves > Tinamiformes > Tinamidae > Crypturellus > Crypturellus tataupa. The sequence goes on from JAWLRI010000039.1 coordinate 4,943,103, forward strand.
AATGGAATATATCATCTACTTTAAAACACTGAATAGAAATTCTCAGTATGAAGGAGAAAAAGATGCTTGAGTGAGTGCAACAAGCAGTTAAAAAAAAAATCCCATTACCACTCTTTATTTTCAGATACAAATTCTGTTTTGACTAAGGTTTTAGAGTGCTTTAAAAGGACAATACTTGGACAACCTTCAAAAAGTTTAGTTAATCTGTTGAGAAACTTGTCAAAATTCAGATACTTTCATTCAACCCTTCTACTTTTTATATCAAATTTTTTTCTACCATATAAAGGAGGAATTTAGTAAGTGCTAACACCTCAGTGTATTTTTGGTCTTGACCTGGATCTAGTCTCTTACAGTTAAGTTTAATTTCTTTTTCCATTCTGCTTACTGCGGTTTTAAAAACATGCGCTAACACGCTTGTTTGCCTCATGTTTGTCACACAAAGTGGCACAAAAGAAAAGGGGTTCCCCCAATTTCATACATTTTAACAAAACAGTATCTGTTTAATAAAGTACATCAACTAACTGAGCGGGTTGGACGTGTCTGTCTGCAAAGTGCTGTATATCGATTCCGACTTCAATGTTGGTGGAAGTGTGTAGTAAAACTGTCATATGTGGCTCCACAAAATCAGATGTTTTAATGAGCTGCTGTGTTAATTTAAAACACATTCACCATGACAAAGATATGCCATGTAATTGCTGAATCTCCTTTGTGCTTCTTATAATGGAATATTTAATTATAATTTTCAAATTATGATATAGTTAGCGTAATTTATTTGAGAAAGCCATATTACTGTCCTTAATTACATTATTTCTAGCAGAACTGCGTATTAGAGATATTCTGATAAGGGTCCTCACGATCCTATTCCTTGGTGCTTGCCCTCTAGACATCTGATTTTAATCTTCAAATTTCTAAGGAAAATCTATCATTTCAAGATTATGGAAATGTATGTAGCCTGGCAAATCAGTCCCATTAACCTCTCTTACCCTGATGACTCGGGTTATTTATAGGGTTTTGTATGAAACGGTAGAAGAATAAAACTGGCGCTAGCAATCGGTTCTGCTTTCGATATCAAGTTTGTATCACTACAAGCGCTCTCAGACAGTACGGTCTAAGGTATGACACGTGTTGGGTGTTTAGATCCGTCCAAGACTCATCTTTAAAACACTGAACTGATACTTCTTCAGGCTCCTTTGGCCGAGCTGGATGTCATAAACCCAAAAGCAAACTGGGCGCCTCTCGCCGTGCCTATTTATATCCTGTGCAAACGGCTGGAAATATTTGGGGTATAAACACACGGGCGCACACTGGCCGTATTCTCGGGGAAGCGCCAGGACGTGCGAGCTGTCCCTCACAAAGGGACCCTGTGAGGGAGCGGGAGGCGGCGGGCAGCCCTCGCGCCAGCCCCCCGGCGCAGACGCGGCCTTGGCACGGGCCGCGCTGGGCTCCTCTCGCCGTGCCGCGCTCCGCCGCCGGGAAGCGTCGAGTCTGCCGTGCGGACGGGAAGGACCCGCTGTTTGCCCACGCTTGGTCCCTGGGACGTGGCAGCCCTGGCATCTCCCTCCTGCCTTGGCCCGAGGCCCTGGGCCCAAAGGTGGCAGCGAGTCCTTCGGCGTCTCACGAACGCCCTTCACGCCAGGAAGGCGGACAAGGCTCTTCTCTCTGTTGCTGAAAGAAATCTGTGTGCGAAACCCTTACGACAGCTAAATGCAGAAATGCCTCATTGTCTGGGTTAGCCACTCTCCGTGCTCTCTCGTGCATTTTTCCTCATCCAGGCGGAGGCCGTGTTATGGCAGGGGGAAAAATTCAGTCCAGACTCCAAGGACAACTCCGTGTTCTTTAATAAACTTGACTGTGGTGTGATTCCGATGGTCCCTCTTCGGTGGTGCTGGCTCTCTGACCCGAATGTGGCCATTTGCAATATAAGAACAGTACCACACTTACAGGCAGCTGGTGATTTTAAGTGAATGCAAGGCATCGAAAATCCCTTCTTTCTATGCTCATACAACACAGTAAAGAAGGCTTTTCCTATTATATGTTCCACTACAGAGGTTCATCAGGCTGCAATAGGGCGATAGTGTGGCTTATACCATATAGTGTATGTGTGGATACGTCCGATGGAACAAATCTCTGATTTTTCTATTATTTTGTGCATTTTCGTGCGCTTTGCTGTAACCATTGATTGTCTTTGTTCCAGCGCACAAAGCAGCTGTGTGGCACAGCTCAAAAGGCTCGTCTGAAGGCTGAACATTAAGCATGAATTAAGTAGAAAAAGAAAAGACTTGAAAAGACTTCTCTTATTTTGAGAAAATAAGATTAGAAGTAAGACACGAAAAGAACAAGATTTATTGGACAGAAAAGGAACTGATAATCCTATACAGTAGAGAAGATGAGGTGAGAAGTACAAAGAAAGAGGTAATGAGAGTGTGGAAAATGGCTTGTTTAGGTAGGGAAAGATCCAGGTTGTGTGCAGAGGTGGCAAATAAGGGATTAGAGGGTAAAATAAGCTAGTTACTGGATCAAGTGGTGAAGGATCTGGTTTAGTACAAAGGGTGAAAATTTAGGCCGCTTGAGAAAGGATTAGTATTGAAAAGTGATAATTGCAGTTGAAAAGGAAGACAATAGGGCTTGCACAAGAGGGGGAAAAGAAGGATAAAAATGAATCAGGAGAAGCAAAGTAAAAAACAGGATTTAGTGAAGCAGAAGTCTGCCATGTAATGGGAGCCTCTCTTTTAATCCAGGAGGGGAGGGCGATAACACAAATGAATAATCAATTTGGTTGCCGTTTCCCTCCCTTGGTGCGCGCCTCAGAAGCCTTCCTGGAGGACAGAGCGGGGAGGTCACGGTTGTGATTATGGGAAACGGATTTGGAGCACTTACCATTTTCAGCTGCTGCCAGGTATGCTCCGAGGGGTAAACTTCGAAAACCACAATGGGAGGACGTGCACACAAAAGCTTGGGGTTTGTTTGGATGATAATGGATTTGGAACGCGCATCTCTCCCACAGAGCCTGCATCCTCAAATCTGACAGGAGACCTCCCATTTCCCCCCAGAGACACGTAGTTATTTATTTTTATACGTATTTGGATAGCGATAGCGCATTTGTATGCAGCCAATGTGAGTTTCTGTTCTCTGAGCAGGAAATCCTGGTGCAAGAATAATTCCAGTCACTAATAATAGAAGACTTTGGAACAATTTTGGCATATTTCTATGCACATGGAGTTCAGGGAAGCAGTAATGAACAGAGTTAGGCTGACAATAGTAAAATGTATTCAGATAATTCTGTGATTGATTGGAGGAATTATTACTAAATGAATTATTTATGAAATATTTTTTCAAACTTTTATAGATTAATGCAAAATGTATTCACTCTTTATTTGAAGCAATATAAGAAAATTAAGAAATGATTGCAATTAATAATTTAAGTGTGGGTAGGCATCGTTCACAATGATTATCGCTTTCTTTATTACCTAAGATGTGAAAAAGAGTAAGTTGGATAGAGTGAAATAAAATGACAGTGTCTGCTTAGATTGTGGAACTGAGCTCTTCCTACAGAAAGAAACAAGTGAGTTCCTTTAGAAACGTTCTGTAGCAGTTTCCTGCTCTAGTGTAAAAAAACTGTAAAAGTACCTGGTGCTGCTCCTGGTTGAATAAATCTTTGTTTCTTTGTTTATTCTTAGGATTAAGGTTATGGCCACCACAAGACAGCCCACTGTTTCTAATGAGAAATACCATCTTCTAGTTTTGCTTTATGAAAAATGAACTCGATTCCTCATCAGTTTCTGGCTTTCTTTTCATTGCCTGAGGGTTGAATTCTTATTAATTCTGCATTTCATTTGATTTGTGCCCTGTCAACAAAGACTTAAACTGTGGAAATGAAATGAGCATTTGTGGCCATGTATCTTGGTTGGATACATTTCTCAAAGGTCTGCATTACTCTGTCACAAGTTACTGGTTTTAATCCCAGAAAAACTGTGATGGTCTGTCTAATATGGGCCCCAGTACTGCCAGCCAGGCTTGGGGGTGTGATCAGGCACTCCCCAAAATCAAGTCATATCAATCTTTGCTAATATAGCATAGTCCAAAGTGAAGCAGGGCCATGGAATAAACCATTAGTTTCAAACTGACTGAACTGCATTGTTCGTAGTGTTTTTCTGATAACCCTCTCCTGCACTTTAGACTTTGCACTGTCAGGTGATGAAAAGCAACCAGCTGTTAAAGATACTCAGCAAAATGGTGTGGGGGTTTATTTTATTTTATTTTTTTACATCCAAGAAACCATTTCTTATGAGCTCATTGTGTTATCAAGGATTTCAGTAAAACTGCTGTAATTTAGCCTGCCTGTAAGTCGCCTTTCCCTGCCTTTACATATCATATAGTCATGCCCCAAGTAATTAGCCAGGGGAGTAAAAGCTGCCTGGTAGGGAAAATCAGCTTCAGCTTTGATCTTGATAGCTAGTTTGAAGAAAAATTTGAAACAACTATTCAGAAATCTTGAAGGCCACATTTGCAATCAGATTTTCCTTACTTTCTATTGTAAATCTGATTATTTATTTAGATTTTTAAAGTTCACTTTTTTTTTCAGAAGGATTATTTACTCATTTTGGACTGATTTTCACTTCCTGAGTAGGAATTAATAGATCTAAACCAATCTTGTTTTGTGTGCTAATTTGGAAATTAACTTAACTTATATTATATTATATTATATCACAGAGATTTTCTCCATGGCATTATAAGAATGGTGTACAATACATCCTGGGTGACTTGTAGTGAAGGAGCAAAAAACTTTTATCTTTTCCAGAAAAGGATGCAGAACTCAGTCTGTGCCAGTAAACTGATCTGTGTGTGTAAGTGCTGTTCTGGTCAGCAGAGCTGTAATATTTCAATAGTTGCATGCACTTCGGACTAATCACTTTCTTTTCCAGCAGTCTATAGGAAGTATAATTAATGTTAGAGAATTTATTCACAAATTAATTGGTTATCTTTGAATACTTATTAAAAATACATTTTCCTTTTAGGAAAAATTATTTTTCCTACACTCACTAGACTGGAGATAAAACCTTACAGGGTCATGCTACCTTTGCCCACTCTCCATGTTACGCTCAGGCTTATTTTTATATATATGGCAGTGGCAACATTCTTACTTTCACCACAGGCAGTTATAGAACTCTTCGAACTTCAAATAAATTCCCAAGACATTAAAAATGCCTCTGACTGTGATTGATAGTGACAAATGGTTTTACCTACACTTGCTTTTCTTCTGTAAGGAATAATTGTGATGAGCCTTGTGTGGGGTAGAGATGCGAACCTCAACCACTTTCGGAATTGGAGAAAATTGCAAAAAAAAAAAAAAAAAAAAAGGTGAATTAAAAAGAAAAAGTGAATAGGACAGCAAGTGTGATCTGGATGCAGTTATAAATAGTGAATAATGTTCCACCACATCTGTGATTTAATGAGTCACTGAACTGCGTATCAACATCAATTTTTAAAGCAAGGCAGATGTCTCAGGGACGCAGGATTCCATTTCTCGTGTTCTGTGTAAACTGTGTAAACTATAGTAAATCAGTTAAGCAGAAACTTTAACGAAAAAATAGTTTCACTGGTCAACAGCATGTGGTCTTGATTACAAAATATTCAAAATCTGAGTCAAAGATTTTAACAGAGAATGACGGCACAGGACACTTCAGCATTTCTGTGCAGTGCAAGTGGAGATGGGCTGCAGTGAAGTAGTAGTGGGCTGAACTGCTGCCCCAGGTGACTGTAATAGCACATTGATTCTGTTTAGTGAAACAATATTTATGCTTTTTTTCCCCAAGCTGCATGATAATGCATTGATGTGATCACTATGTACTTTAATTGAAGATATATCATTGCTTTGAACAGTGTTAAATCTTCTGGATTATTTTATGATTTATTTTAACCCATAACAACAGAATCAAGGACTAGATTACACCCACATTCAAAATATTTTTTAAATAAAATTTCCAACCTATCACTCTACTGTGGAAACCGTGGTTCTGAAGCATTTTTTGCAGATATCTGAATTTTAGAGAACCTTTCCTTTGGGCTAGATTCACACTTTCACTTACCACTCTGGTACCTTACAGTTCTAAAGCAACAGTTGCCTTTGGGGAAGCGGAATTTCAGCGAGATAGATAGGTGTGATACGCCAGTCTTTATTTATTTATCATATTGCTCGAGAGTCTCCCTAACTGGCTACGGAACTTTTGAAGAAGACAAATTACCCTTCTTCTTCCACATGGGTTAATAGCAGCGCTTCTTGAGTCAACTTCCTTCTTATTAGAGAAAGGTCCATTGAGGGCCTGGAGTTGGGCTGCAGAGTAGCTGGGGAAGGACCATCTGCTCTTTCATGCCTTTGAGTAAGAAAGAGCTGGTGAGTTGTGGCAGGCCACCAAGCGTGCCAAAATCCTTCAAACGGCTCTATTTTTAGCGTTGTGAGGTATACAAATGTTTGCAGGTGCAATGTGTATCTGCAAAAGCATCTGTTATTGCTTTGCCTTTTTTTTTTTTCTCTTACTAACATCAGCACCAACAGATCTTGATTTTTACAAAAATACTTTTGTTTTCATAAGTGTGTGCCCTTTAGTTCATATCACAAATGCTTGCTTGTTTTCATACTCTGGGGACTGCAGACAAATACTTTTATGTTGAATTCACTTTTCAAATTATGTGATGATTCATTTCTGTAATTCAATGGAAGTTTTCTTAAAATACCAAGAAAAACCTGTGTGTAAAACAAGCACAAATGGGAAACTAGGAAATATTTCTGTCAGTGTGTGATTTACTTGAGTTACATGGAATTACACATGTTTATATAGCAAACATTTGGTCCACATATTGTGAGCTAAGTCCATGTGCCTAAAGCGGGTGTCTGCGTCTTGCTTTCTAGCGTAGAATGGTGACAAGTTCAAATATGGTCAAAGTGAACAACTGTTCATTCCTGCTAGTTGGTGGCATTTGCCTCTTGCATAACCACTGCTGTTAAAGCTTCTGCTGCTACTTACTTCTTCATAGTAAAGAAAGGATAAAACTCAACCCGCGCTGGGTATTGGGTTGAATGCCCAAGCGCTAGCAGAGTAAACAGATGAAGTTAAAAGAAGGGAATGTTTCATTTAAACAAAAATAAAGGTAAGGTTTGTTCTAATTTGAATGTCATTAGTTAGCATATGAGTGTAAATGAGCTGAAACACTTCCATCTGGGAGATGTTTATATTAGGAATGAATGGGATTTTTCACTTGCTTCCCATTCCATTATTTTTATGTTTCTCGTTTAAACGATTCAGATGTTGAATACTGCAAAGATAGGTTCCTTTAGAAAATGATTTCAGGGAATACTTTGAAAAGAAAATGTAAATTCTATTGAATTTTGGTGATTTCAAGTATTAATTTACAGTGTTATGGCGCAGTGTTTCAAAAGCGGACATTTCATTACTGTTACAATCACTAAGCTGTCACAGTAGGTGTGAATTTGCTGTGATCTCATTAATAGAATAGAAATTAGGGCTGGATAGACAGAGCTAAATTAATTCCTATTGCTCCTCCTTTAGACGACAAGGAAAATGCAGTGTCTGCTTTCTCGCAACCACAGAGAAAATGAAAATGGAGCTCCAGCAGGAGAGCGCTTGCAGAACGGGGCACAGTGGGATAAAAATTGCCGTCAAAGCTCTAAATCTAAATCTGAGTTTTATCATTTTGTCAGATAAAAAACAAATAAACAAGCATGAGGTTAATAAACTGCATACAGAAATCAAAGATAAAATGAGAATGGACATGATGGCCAGGAGCTTATCTATAGGCTATTGAAGAAAATAGAAACAGAGAACTGGAAAGATCCCCCCTGCCATCACTAGCATGGCTTGGGGACAGGCTTTCAGTGGAAATCCTCACCCCTAATTCTCCTCTTTTTGTCAGGTATACTTCAGTAAGGACCCTTTTATTTTGCCAGAAGCCCCTCAGGAGGCTGGTGGGTGGCGCAGAGTGGAAGGAGCTTTTCCTTTGCTCATCAACACTGCTGTCCTGTGTAGCAGCTCGTAATGTTGCAGCCTCTCCTTGACATCAGGCCCTCCTGTTGGACAACTTGCTCCTTGGGTGCTGCATCCCCTACAGTGGTAGCCACGGCTTAGGGCTCGGCAGGCTCACACTGTAGGAACTGGCCACACGGCAAGGCCGGCTCCGCTGCGGGCCGAGGGTTCAGGGTGGGCTCAGGAGTGTCCCCAGCAGCCCCGGGCCTGGTTGCACTGCGCCTCATGGGGCTCCCTGGCTGGACCGGGCTTGTCTCTGAGCCTCTCTTCTGGTGACAGGCAAATTCAACACAGATTCGACAGCCTTCACATCTGGAAGGTCTTTGTTAGTGACAGTCTATCATATACATCTGCAGCGTAGCTTGCAGTTCTTCCCTTCAGCAAAGCATATAGGTATTATATAGGTATTCAAGAAAGCACTAGCAGCCCTGCTAATTATCTTTATGGTTTCCCCAGGGTCTGCCATCAGTAAGAAGAATTTTGCTGAATGATAGCGGCAGGAAAGACTTTCGTTTCAGAGCTCATTTTTTTTGTCTAATTCTCTAGCTCACCCCTGCAATTTTAAGTAAAAGTGATTAGTTTCCCTCTATTTACATATGGATCATGAATCCGCATTAGGAACTGTTAACTAGTTTATAGACGTCATTTATCTATTTTTTAAGTTTCTTTGAGTATTTGAAGGCTGAGAGTCATTTCAGACTTTGACATGTAAATAAGTTGGTATGGTATTACACAGTGACTGCTTGTGTACATGGTCTTGCCTGATAGCAAGTGTAATTATGGAAACCATTTCTTCATTTAATTAAAAATGGATCAGTGCATCTGAAACAGAGGGGATCCAGTAAAATTCAGTATTTATTTCTTGTTGCCTGTGGACAGTGATACTATAGGGAAAGAAAATCAGCTGATGTTTAGAGGTATGGAAACAGGAAAAGTGGCTGTTCTTAGTAATGCACAGTAGTTTCAAAACATATTTAGTTAAACGTATGTGACTACAGAATAAGACTGTTGAAAATTGTTCATTTTTTTCCTTATTTTTGGGTGCCTCCCATAGTGCAGACTCTAGGAGCTATGTTGTTAGTGTCTAGCTTGAGGAAGTGTTTCTTAAACAAATTGTTAGGGCTTATGAAGTTGTATTTTAAAGTGGGTTTATCTTGGATTTGGGTAAACACAGTATTTCAGAGTAACTTTCTTTTCTCTGTTTATGTTGGGGCCATTGCCACATTTTTAGAAAGAAGCTAATGAGTCAACAGACAGGGCATGATGGAAAAGGTCCAGGGGACAAGGCTTTCCTGTAAGTAGTGATTTGGCATAAAGCAGCCTGCAGAGCAGCTAGGTGCATCTTTCATGTTGCTTTCAGGTATCCAGCAGTGGTATCAGGTATCGATGCTTTCAGGTATCCATCCATCAAACATTGCTTGATAAGGAGGTGTGAGCTGCTAGTGATCAGGTAGCATCACTTCTAAGATCCAAGGATTTGGGGCATTGAGATCTTAGAAAGTGTATAGCTTCAGTTCTTACCTTGTGTAAAAAAGAAGCATATGAGAAGCAGCTAAAACTCGTGTGTTCTCCTATTTTCTGTATGCTCTCTGTTAGTGCATCCTGCACTAGTGTTTCAGGAGGTGTAGAAAGAAATGTTTTGTTTTGTTTTGGTTTTGTATCCAGAGAGAGGTGAAAAGTATCAGGACTTGGGTGGCCATGTGAATATTGACAGAAGGCCAGAATTCCGTGGAGACTTGAGCAGTGGCAGCATTAGGCAGGATGTAAGTGAATGTGGTGATGAACAGGAGCATGAGTCAGATCCCTCTGCACTAAGTGGATTTCACCATGACACTAAATGATTTTTGTGGCAATTCTCAGGAAGGGAACTTTATTTGTGATTCATTGTGCAGCATTTAGCACAGGAAATGATGGTCTTGGCTAGAGTTTCGTGGCAATACCGTAGAATAAAAGTAGAATAATAACCCTCAACCAACAGGGCTTTATACTCAATGCTTTCCGGGCCAGTGGAGAGTGTGATACCCAAGACTGATGCGGAGAAATCACAGTGCTTCCAGCAGGAGTTATTTGAAGCTTCTAGCCAATGCCTTTGAGAATTGTAGACCTTATAGCCCCTTTGAACTGAGTTGCATAAAAACAGTCATAACCTGTATTGATGGAGCTGCTTCCTCTTCAGCCCACATGAATCTATTGGACAGCAAATTATTTTGAAAAAAATAGCCCATTTCATAGGATATAGAAGGCCCAAGTGTCTGGTTCCCACTGTGGCCAGTAAAATGAACAACTATTCAATCTTCCCAGTTGTTATCAGTCCTGAATGTCTGAGCTCTAGCCAAAAAAAAAAAAAAAAAAGTTTGGAAAGGGCCAAAGAAATTGGCAAAATTCACTGATAGTCATTCACAAATTTGGGCCCTAGATTGATCTGCTAGAAACCTGAGTGCATTTTTTCTCAGCTAGAGTTACCCTAAGGAAAGAGTTACCTAAGCTAGAGTTACCCTAAGTGGGGGTGTGTTTCAATTCCTGAATTCTAAAACGGGTTTGTGCCTCTTCATTTCCTTATCTATCGCGGTGGGATTCCCAGACACCTGCAGTTGGTGCGTGCTGCAGTGATGGAGCAGGCATAGGTGTAGAGCTTGGTATTCCCTCGCAAGCACTCTCAAAACATCTGAGTGCTGGGCAGGATGAATGCACAACTGGAAGTGCTTATTTTGAAATGTCACTAAACATTGGTCATTAGATGCATCTAGAAAACTCTTCTAGTCTTACTTACATGGATGTTCCTCTCATATAATTTCCATTATAAACACTGCTAAGCTTTGTAGGTAGTAATCATTTGAAAGAGAGTTCTAGGCTCAGAGTCTTTTACTCATCTGGTAGTGCTAAAGTGCCTATTGGCATCTGACTGCTTCATCAAAGCTTCTAGACCTTCCTTTGCTTCTCTTCCTTGTTGGTAACTAGAGCAAGAGAAGGAATAACAGTAGCTAAAGCTTTAAAGAATTAAGATAATTCTGTGTCTTCCTAGAAAAAAAGGTTAATTTAGTGCTCCACGTGATAGTATGTCTGTGGTTAATCTGTAAAACATATTCAAAGAGAATGAGCAGTGTTGCAGAGTTTTTTTTCCTATTCTCTTTTGAATTGGTTATTTCTTTTGTAAGATGGCTCTGTGGTAAGTTAAGTGCAGTTTGCACTCTGACTGTTCTGCTTCATCATTGTGTTCCAGTTTAGAATATGGTTTTAAAGAAGAGCTGCATTTTCCTCAGTTTTGCTGAGTCTTGTTGTTTCAAGCAACATTTCAAGTCCTAATAGGCACTAGAGTGGCATAAAAAATGAACTTCTCGTTGGGAGGAGGCAGATGAAAGGAATTAGGCAGACACAACGTTATCTATGGTGGTAGTTATGACAAATTTCAGTGCCTGCTAAAATGATGGAGGGTGGATGAGCATTGGGATCTTCCACAAACTGAGGCCTTGTAACAAGGCAGAGTAAGTTGCACATGTCGATCACGGTATTTGATGCACATCAGGATCCTGATAATCTTCTGCTTGAATAAAGAGGGCTCTTCATGTGGCAAAGAGAATAATCTTACCCAGGCAGGATGATGGACTCAAGGATTTATTAGCCTCAGTGATTTATTAGTCTCGATCTATTGCTGTTTTTATTAGACTATGATTTGCCCGGCATATGCATAGCTGCGAAACTGGTCATTATAATACTGTGGTCAAAAAAAGTGATTTACAGAGACAAACCCTTTTATATCTGTCTGCGTTTCAAGGATAATATTAGAAAATACTGCTATTAGTTTTGTAGCTTTTTTGTGTACTACAACTACTTGGCTATGTTTGAAACTGTTAAATTAATTTATTCCCTTTTCAATAATTGTGCTGCTTTTAAATTCCCAGCGTTGTAAATCACATACAGTTAAACTTCAGTGACTTGGTAATCTCCATGTATAAAAGCTGTTCATCCACCCTGTTTCATAGTAAGAAATTTTCAAAATAGATCAAAACTTTCTTTTTTTCTTATATATAACAGTACTTCAAATTTACTTCAGCTCAGTTCTAGACAAGTTTGTGTTTGCAGTGTGACAGCACCTCAGTCCCCTGGAATAGTGTTTTGTTGGCTGCAAAATCCCCTGAGAATTATTTACTCAGGCTCTTTTTCACTCTGCGAGTCACTACTCTTTGTTGGCCTCATGGAAGATCAGTCCACACGGGTGACACCACAACAACCTCCACTAAGCAAACGTCACCTAATTATGGTTCTATCAACCTCTATCGAATGGAAAGGGTGATCTTTTGAGAAGAGTAGGATGCAGATGATGATCTGTCTTGTGTGCAGTGCCACTACTGCGAGCTTTTATGTTTGTGTAATTCCTGCATTCTAATGTTAATGTGTATGGGTATCTGCTCATTTTTTGCATGCAGCAGCAGACCGGTTATCGTTGATATTAAAAAAAAGATAGTGGGCTCCAACGTGAATCATATTTTATGGATGAGGTTGATTTGCATTAGGTTTAATATTTTGTTCATTTACCTACAATTATCATTGCAATTTCCTGAAAATTACGGTGTAGTCAAGGGGGACTTCAGGATGCATAATGACGGGGCGAATGAGCGCGCACGTATGGTGCAGCTCCAGCCATCTGCTCTGTGTTATCCTGGGAGTTCCTGCTCTGATCAAATCGGTGCTGGCGGCTTCGTGGTCCCACGGTGTCTGTTACTAGAGAGGCGCAGGAGAAGCTCGGCCCTTGCCCGCACCTGTGCCTATAGGGGTTACGCGGCTGACGTGCTTTTTGGCGGAAGCCAGAGGACGCTCACAGAGGAGCCTGAGCTCAGAAGCAGCACTACGTGTATTGTGCCTCCTGTCCTTTAGTGTGGACATTTCCTTTTCAAAGGAGTTTTTAAAGCGTCAGTGGCTATTCTTCCTTTGGCAGGCTCCAATATAGGGTTACTGTGCTCTTAGAAAAAGAAACCTAAGTATAAAATACCAGAAAAATAGACTTTGCTTTGCAGGGCACACAAGGAAAACTGGTACCTGTCCTGGTTGTTCTCACTTGTCCTGAGGAACAAGCTGAACAAAAGGCATCATTGCTTTGGTACCATGTAGCCGCTGCAGAGGAACATGCATTTTTACTGGCAGTAGTGGATGGGGAGCACTTTCCTCAGCAGTGTTGTGTTCAGTTTCACCCATTGCTTGGCTAGAGGTTTTGCAGAAAGGGGGGAGAAGTTCAGTAGCTTTATCTTAGGAAGCCCAGGCCCTACAAAATCCTGGTGTGCAGGCAGAGGAGATCCCTCCTGCCCTTCCTCCTTCCTCGCCTGGCCTCGGCCTCTGGTTGTGTCCCCTTACCGGGAGAAGGGGTGCCCGTGGGGGGTGAGTTCCCAGTGGTGCCGCTGGGCTGCGGCGCGCGGCTCCCCACGCTTCTTCCCCTCCAGTTGTGAGTCTGCGGGTGCCTAGTGGGTTGCAAATGCAGACTCCTGCCTTTCCTCGGGATGGACGCTCCGTTACCAGAGATGTTAACGCCTTCAGTTGCACTTTCTGGCCATCTTCCTCTCCACACCCTGAATTTTCTTGCTGCGTAAGAAACGACTTGGGTCTGTTTGTGCAAGACACCTGTATTTCATCCCTCCTAAGGCAGAGGGCAGCAGGTAGATTTGCCACTGTTCCTTTGGCGAGGACTTCTGTGTTCCCTCTCCCAAAGTGAGCAGTAATCTGCAGTTCCTTGGCTTTGTGAGAGCCCAAGAGCTCAGCCGATGGCCCTAGCAGCAGGGCTCGCACGGCCTTGGTTCCCCTCAAGACCCCCACGTGTTTGGCCCGTTGCAGCCTCTGCACACCCCAGCAGTCTGCCAGGTTTCACTCAGCTTCTTTAAGGTGCTTCAGCGCACAGCGACTTCTGAGAGGACTCCATCCCTGTTAAAGCAGGAAATGAGAAAATTTTTGGTGGCAGGGCGCTCTGTTTTGAGATAGATACATGCTCTTTTTTGTTTTTCTTTTGCTTAATACAGCTTTTTTTTTTTTTTTTTTTTTTTCTTTTCCCCTGTGGATATTTCCTTCATCACTGATGTTTGCATTTCTATCCTGGCTTTATGAAAAACAAAGGCAAATGTCATGTATATGTGAGCAAGGCCAAATTTTCAACTGTGGTGTTTACTTTTGTTTCCAACTGTTATTTTGGAAACTTCAATTTCATTTTGTTTTTCATCTTCATGCTGTCATTAAGCATCTGAATATGTGTTATTTAAGATTGTAAGAGTCTGTAAGCATTTGTTTCAGTTTAACAAAGTTTTGAGTCTGATATAATAGACTTGTAACCTAGGATGGACCACCTATAGCTCTCAATCTTTCAACTGTTAATATTTATTGATCATGGCTTTTCTTGTCTTGCATGACTGATTTCTATATATATAAAGCAGATTTTTGTAAGTCTCCAATCTTCCTGGAATAGTGTAAGGTTTTTTATTTTTCTAGAGAAAATGTCATTGAGTTTGCCAGAAGGCTATTGAAAGATTTGGAAAAAAAAATGTTTTTGTTTAGTTATGTATTTTAGTGCATCTACCATTTTGGTATCTGATCAATTCTGAATTAAAATGCCCAGATGTTACCCTATGTTTTCCTTGCTAGTTGCACATGGCTTGCTGCACAATGGATGTTGCAGTGTTTCCTGGATTTTGTATCTTCAGTTGTGATTACTTTGGAAGTAATTTACAGCTATCAAATCTTGTCTTCATAATTAGACACTGGTGGGGTTTGCCTTGTTTTGTTTTTAATGCACAAGGTAGATTTCCGTAAATCTATCAAAAAAAACAATCACAAATGTTCTCTGGAACCTCATACAAAATTCATTAACTTCTATGATATTGTATTTAATTGACAGTTAATGTAAAGACATTTCAGTTAGGAAGTTAAGCTACTTTGTCTATATGTTGAACACTGCAGAGAATCTTTCTGTTTAACTGTTACATATTTATATATGCCTGTATATTTGCAAATGCTAATTTATATGTCAAACCTGTATGAGCTCTGTATAAATTTTTGCTTTAGAGTCTATGCATTTGATTATGGGCCTGTCTTATTTATTAAGAGTATTTGATACTGGAAATGGCTCTTCCTAATGCTACCAAAGCTTAAAATAAAGGATCCTTCTTTCCATCATAAGAACAATAATAATAAAGTTAATGCATTTGTTTTTAACCAAAATTAATTGGTAAAAAAAGAAAGGCGATGTTTTTAGCGGAGCTGTGCTAATTTTTTTTTGCTTGAGGGTTGATCCTCCAGGCTTGCAAGACGTAAATAAGTTTTACATGTTTTCAAGTAACTGTGTGCTGGGGGGTATTAGGCATATATGAAATGCAGATGGCAATGCAGTTTATGCAGAAGTTTGTGTATATCCATATTTTCAGCTGATTGCTGCACCTGATCCTTATCATGCCACATATCCCATGTCAAGTGTAAGAGTTCTCTGAAAGTCAACTGTAATTTCTCTTTCCTACAAGTACATATATAAGCCGGGAGTGATTTTCTCCATTTTTTTTTTAATCATAGAACAATCTCTGCTGGCAACAATTTCTGTGTTATTTATAAGAGCATCAGAAATAAGCTCCCAGTTTATATGTTTAATTATATTAGAAATACAATGTTGAACATGTTTTGAAGGCTCTGTAGTTGGTAGGAAAATACAGTCATAGCTACAATGTTACAAAGAAATCTGAAGATCTGTAAAGACATTCCTTTAAACGAATCACATTTTTGGTGTGAATTTTAGTTCCATTTTGCTCCTGGATTCTTCTTTGGCATAGATCATTTAAAACCGTGGTGTTTTACCCCACTAGGAAAACCACTGGGTGCATAAAGAAGGCAGCTTTGTGCTTATCTGAAATTAAAAGAGCAGCTCAGCATTATGTTCAGACAGTTCAAAATTCAAATTAATGGTGCAGCACACTGCTAATGTCTTACTTTTCGGAGCATAAACAGGCGATCTTCTCCTTTGGAGCTGTCAAGAGTCACGCAGCCCCCGTGTAATGGGCAGTAAATGAAAAGCTCTTTGTTCGCCTGCAGGATGATGCCCCTATTATTTCCTTGGCCATGTAGTACATGTTGCCTGATTCCCAAGCAAGCTGTCACAGGCGCCTCCTGAAAAATTACTGTCTGCCTATTAAGTGAGTATACATTATGAAAAGACACCACTCAACCCTGGCAACACATGACTTCATTGATAGTAGCAATTTTCTGAACATCTGAGGCAGCGCTGAGCTGTCATCTTACTCATTTTCTTTGTTATTTTTATCCAGGGAGCCTCTGATGGGGGTAGTGCGGCCTTTCGGTTTTACTCTCCGCTAGTTGCAGTGCTGTAAACTGCTCTACGTGATATTGTATTAATTTCTTGGGTGCTGCAACATGTCTGACTTTTCCTGAAAATAATTTTCTTTGATGTTATTACCCTTCCCTAGTGGACGTGGAGGAGGAGGAGGGAGGGAACTATTCAGATTGAAATTCAGCGAGTCTCAGTGTGGAAAAGGGTAGGGTTTTCATTAATTTCCCAAGAGAATGATGCTGCAGAAAAGAATGGGGGAGAAATGCTGCTAATAGCCCTATTTGTGACTCAGGGGAAGAGAGTCCCCCGAGCATGCAACCTGCAAGCGGAATGGGGAAGACTTTTGTTTGGCTGGGCTGCTGTGGGGTAGCCGAGTTTTTTAGCTCCTGGAAAAGGGATCCCAAATGGACAAGGTGTCCTCAGTGCAGCCAAGGGCAGGCTACAGTGTTGGAAGAAAAAGAAGCAGCCGACTTGCTGCATATTGACCGTAGCCAGCAGCCCAGCAGGGTTGGTCCTGCACGTCGTGTAAGGAGGGTCCACGACCCACCGGTGGATCATCATGTGGATCCTCACAGGAGCGGTGCTGGGCAGCAGGGAGCTCTCCTTGGACATCCCCGTGGGGGTTACAAAAAAGCGGAGGCAGTCGCAAACATGCAGGTGTCTCAGGGAGACTGCTGCGCCGCCACCTTTGCTTTGTTTTGTTTTGTTTTGTTTTGTCTTGGCATGCTTATTTTCCGCACGCCGTTTGGGCCATCACAATGTGCTGTAGTGGCTAATATTGGACACGTTGAGAGGAGACATTCATAAAAGTAGACGGCCCCAAAGAAGGGTCTTCTGAAGACCCTTCAGTTATTAATTCTCTTAATTTCCCAAGTTTTGGTGCACTCACAGTTTCGCTACTGGGAGTTGTGTTTTCTTTTCCTTCAGTGACTGGTGTTTCTCTTGACCTTGTTTAGACACACACATTCACACCAGTTTTGCCAACTCTTTCCTTTATCCTCTGCTCCCTCTGCTCTCTTTATTGCAGAAAATTTCGTAATTAGAAGGACAGGTTGTCATTAAGTAATATACTCTTCCTGAGGATAACCTATGGAATGTACACTTAAAACAACAGTTCAAGTCTCCTGGTTGTAGATGTACTAATGAAGAATTGGAAACAAAATTCTGGCAATTCTGGCTTCTGTTCTGCTTGGAATTGGTGTTTCTCTGCTGATAGTGCTCGACACTAGAGAAAATAGCTTTTTTAGGATATCAGCAAATGATGGATGGGTTTAGTGGAAACCAAGGACAGCTAAGTTACTTTTGAAGGCAACAAAATAAGGCCTGTCCAGAGATGAAATGCTGGAGCTTCTGGTTTGGCACATTTTACTCTACATATCCCTCCCCCATTTCCCCCTTTTATTTTGTATACCACATTAGTAGATGGCTCTGTTCTTCTTCACCTCTTATTTCTGCTGGTGTAACTTGTTTCATTTCTTCTCTCAGGAAGTTTCTAATGTTCTGAAGTTACATTTAACCATTCAGCCTGCTTTGATGTACAACACTCAGTATTAGATACGAAAACCCTTCTCATCTCGAACAACTTTTGTCCTGGCTGTTCTCACTACAGAGGACTGTAACTGCAAGTATAATTAAAATTATGCAGCCTTATTTGTGTAGTTACAAGTTGTTTTTTTTTCTTCTGTCACAGAAATTAAAAATCATTTGCATATTCTCAGCTGCCAATTTTCAGTTTAATCATTGTTAATCTAGTCATTACAATTTATCATTAAAAGAAAAATAATATCAAGAGACTCCTACCTTGTAGTATATACTAAAGACCTGGAGAATTAAATACCATAGCATACAAAGCTGCTTGCAGACCCAGTCCTGCCCTGCTTGTAGGAAATAGGTGATCCTGAGAATTTTTCTAACCTTGCTGCTTTCATTGCATCTCCAGCCACGTTAGCATTTGGAGAGCAGTTTTCACAAAATGGGAATTGTGTCTAGCCTATGCCTAGGCTTTCCTGTCCCTTGGTTGATAAACAGGTTTCTTAGATTTGCATGGAGCTGCCTGTAATTAAAACAGTCCCTGGACTCCTTTAATTTGCAGTGTAAATCTGCAGTGGCCGATTGCACTGAGTGTAAATGCGATTTTTTCCCCCTTTTCCTCTGCTTCTGCAGGATTAGACTGGAAAATTTGGCCTCTGATTTAGGCATGGCAATGTTTCTGAGCATCTGTTTTGAAGTGGCCGTTGTTTCATAACAGCTACTTTCAGTGTCGCAAACTGGCCAACATAGTTGGGATATTTTGAGCCAAATCCTGTCCTTGCGGAGTAACTCCGTGCAGACAGACCGCTCAGTGCAGTGGTGCCACGGGAAGGCAGACGGGGGCAGCTCTGCCGCGCTCAGGACACGTGCTAAACGCAGACATCAGTGAGGATGGAGCGACTGAGGCCCCTCTGCTTCAGGGGACCCAGCAGGTAAAGAAGTATCCGGGAGCTGCCCATCAGTGGTCAGTTCATGAGCCGTTGAGAAAACAATTTTGAGAGGCTTTAGCAGCGACTTTTAGACAGCCTCCTAATCTCCCTTTGCTTTGGCAAGTATCACATTATAAAACCTGTCTGACGTTTTACAGCCTAGCCGGAGTGCAGGAGTGTACAAAAGGATATTTGTCCCAGTGGAGGAGATTCAGCAGGCAGAATTGTTAAATAAATATAAACCCTACAGATCTGGCAGTTTGGTTTGGATCTTACCTTGTCAAAGGACTGATGAGATGCCAGCAAATATTGCACCAAAAAAAAAAAAAAAGTGTAATAAATGGGTTACTGCACTGTCATTGATGGATCTGCTGATCTTTCTTTCAGACTTGTGAATGAAGTATCTCTGGATTATGTTTGTTTTTGCAAGATTCTGGGCTTGAGGTGAGAGGAGGAAGACAATATTAGATTGGTAGGCTATATTGTGTGCATGAATTTAACATGGCTTTGTGTGATCGAACGTAGCAATGCTAAGATATCAAAATAATGACAGTGTTGATCCAAAGTCCATTGAGATCGATAGGAAAAATTCCACTGAATTTTCAGAGCCCTGAGTCAGGCCGTAAAACTGTCCCTTGTTAGTTTCAAACCTTGATATTTTCCACTGATCTAGTGCTAATAGATCTGCGATTACAGTATGTGGGCTCCAATTACAGGGCTTGTTGGAAGTGTTATTGCTTTGGTGCTACTGCATATGTTACTCTATTATGTCAGTTGTGGTGTAATCCCCTCTCCTCGTGCATCTTCTAGTAAATCATCGTGATCCATGTGATGTGGGTTAATTGAAGGGAGAGGAAGTCCTGTGAATCAGTGGTAATTGGCATTAGCAGGTTATAATCTTTTATTGGCTCCTCATTATGCCAGCTTTGAAATCTGAGGAAGGCTTCTGCCCCCAGCCCTATGGAAGGGTCTGCATCTCCTCTCTGCTGCGATACCAAGCTAGCCACAAGCCCACAGATTTTCCCTTTCAGTTCTTTACATGTGTGAGCTCCTTCTCTCTTAAAATCTAAATGAGTCTCTTTTGTGTTGTAGCATTATTGATATTTGTCTTTTGGAATGGTTCAAGTGCCAAATGTTTAAGCTAAGGCAATAAAAGCTTGGACTTTATTTCTGCTAAAACTCTTCTGCAGTTGTGGGATGCTGGGAAGGTAGGATGTCACGTAGAAGAACTAGGGTGCATCATTTTTAAGAACTGCTATAGATCTAAAAATCCCTTTCATTTATTTGTCCTTTTAACTGAAGTTGACATTTCAATTGCTGTGCAAATATAAGTTAGTTATTAACATCAGCTGTTCCTTTCATTATTGATAATCTTTCCGACGTCTTAAAGATCAATTTGGAATACTTTTTTCACTGTTTGTTAATCCATCCTTTTTGTCTGTGTGATTATGTATGATCTTAATTTGAGGTAAATTTAAGTTTTACATGAAGGAAGACAGAAAATACTGCTAAGCCTAAAGCTTAGTAATACACTGTCCTTTCAGGAAATAGGAGAGTGATAAATATTAATGGAGGAAAAAAGAAAAAAATCAGAAGAATGATACACAAATTAAAAAATAAAAAGCAAGGTGGGCATAAAAATAAAGAGTGCACTTAACAGTACTAAGATTTTGGCGTTTTCTTTGAGAAAAAAAAGAGCTTTGGATTCATTAACAAAGCTGGAGTCTTCAAAGAAGCCCTTAAGAGACCTTGAATGAGGGCTGAGGCCTTGAACGGCGCTTTGAAAACCTGATCCTGAGACGACTCAGCCTGGTCGAGTTTGGGTTCTCCTTCGGCATTGTACTGAGCTCTTCAAGAAGCTGTCACTTGGCACCACAGATGATAAAAGTGTGGGTGAAGTGATTTTCTCTCTTCTTGGAATGCTTCAGAGGAGCCTCCTGAGAGCTAATTAATATTAAGCACTTGGAGACTGCCAGGTGAAAAGCACTATATAAATGGGATAGATGGGAAAAGTGATTTATCATGAAAACAGTGAACTCTTTTAAAATATTTGTGCAAGGTAATTTAAGGCTCCTCGGAGGTGCCGGCTTGGCAGCGCCGGGTGATCCGTAACCTGCAGAGCATCTGTCCTGTGGGCAGCAGCGCCGCACACGATCCCGCCACAGCTCCGGCCCTGGCCGCCATGGAGAGCCTCCGGGTTCGCGCTTGGCTCTGCTCACCCTGCCGGGTTATCCTGGCCTTCACCATTGGGAAGAATGGTGATACTTTTTTAAATTGCTTGTCTGGTTCAACAGCCACAAAAAATGTTGTGTAGGGAAAGAAAGATCGCAGAACGGGGAGGGAATGAAATGGGGGTCTGATAGTCCTCACCTTTAATTCTTTCACTGTTTCACGTGGAGATAGAAAATTGTGTTCTCATAGGTGCAACTAGCTGCTGGGGTAATTCTTAGTCCTTTTATAAAAGCAGGAACAGACTGTGTTTTGCTTGGAAAACACTGACTTTTTTTGATTTTTTTTTCTTCTGAAAATGGAGAAATGTCATTGTAGTTAGTTAATGAAAATAGATTAGGGCCATAAATTTTTAATAGTGTCTTTCACACCTTGACTTGGTTATGCTTCCAACGCTATGGCAAACTACATGGATACGATTTCCTTAGTATTATTTTTATGTCTGTGACACAGTCGTGATGATAATGAGCTGTTTTTTATTTGTTTCACCTCATTTGCTTTAGGGGTAAGAAGTAACAGGGTTGGGGTAGAGGAGTACTCCCACCTGCTTCCCTCTTAAAAGGGAATAAGCACGTTGCAGGTGAGACCTGCTTGTCTCTTGCAAGAGACCTGCCCGTCCCTGTCTCCAGTGCTCACAGGGAACGTGGCCTTTCGTTTGCTTCAGTTACATTGGACTGACCAGGTCATGAATTATCTTGACAATTCTTGTGCTAAACACAGTGTTCTGCTTTCTATTATCTGGCAATGTTGTGTGTGCAAATGCAGAGCTGCGGAGTTGGGCTCCTTTACTTTCCACTCTTGTTTTGGAGAAGGCTTCTTTGCATGCTTCTTCTTCTCATGTGCGTATTTCACAGCTTTCCTTCACTTCCTCGTATTTCTGTACCCGGGGGTCGGTATTAGAGATCCAGCTTCCCTCGGAGGGTGTCTGCACGAAACACTCTCGCAGCCAGTTGATGCCACCACTAATCTGGCAGCGTAACCGCGTGTTCCCATCCACTCCAGGGGCTGCATTTCCTGCCTCCGCAGCTCCCCACCTGCTGAGCAAAGTCTGGGCTTGGCCCCGCAGTACGGCGGGATGGCATTGGGCTGCCAGCCTGGGAAAGGCAAATACACTCCAAAGCTCTTGATTTGTATTACTGCTGGGGACTGTGAGAAGGGTCTGTGCATGCGGCCCATGGCGTCGGCAGCCACGAGGCCGGTGCGGGCAGTGCCTGTCGCTGCCGACACGCGGCCGTGCCGAGGCGCAGTGCTCCTTGGCGGCTCCCTTTCTTCCTGCGATCGGCTCCTTGGAAGGATGAGCTGTCACCGCTGCTGATGTGCGCGGGGAGCAGGGGTCTCCCGAGATCAGCTTCTTCATTACGCTTCCCGAAGAGCCATTAAATTTCTATCAGCACAATGCGATCCACTCCTTGGGCAGAGACATTGTTTTCTGAGCCTTTTCTTCTGATCTAGCCTCCACTTCTGTGATTTCCTTTTTGAAATTATTATTTTAAATCTACAAGCAGCAAGAATGTAGAAATCTGTAAGCAGCAGCAATGCATTATTTGCATGCAGAATCGTGCAGTGACAAGATGAAACATTATAAATTCTTGCTGTCTTATCTTGTATGTATGAATCTTTATAAAATGAGACACATTTTATATCAGACTGCTTGTATAAATTTGCTGGGATTTGGGTTCTGTTTCTCTTTTTAAAAACACTTCAGTATTATGCCAGTGCTTTAAGGTGGTTGTAAGTATCATCTGGTAACAACTGTACCATTTTCAGTTGAGGCTGTATAGGCTGCTTCAGCTAAAAATTTAAATTAAAAGTTGGTTTTAGTTCAAAAACCTGCCATAGAAAAGCAATTGAAGTAAATTTAAACATTGAACTATTAGATCTTTCTGTGATCTGTGTGCATGCTAGGTAATAGCAATCATCTGATCTGTGAATGTATAGAGAAATAAGGAATATTTTTGTGCATAGCAATATTATTGCATGTGTAATGGCTGTATTTTTAGATGCAGCAGTATGTTCCCTATTACCGCTTTGGTCTGAAATACTGCTAGCTGTAGAAAATTAACAAGGCTGGGATATCTTTATAGGGTGCAACTTTTTACTATCTGAAGCTGTTTATATAATGCAATTAATTACAGAAAGTTTTCCAGGTGGATAATGTATCATCTGTAATATGCATTTTACAATATACGTAATATTTTTTACAAAATGTTTCAATCTGTGTTTCTGCCAGTCTGAGCAATGGCAAACAAATTAATTAAATTTGAGTTTATAATTTCTGAAAGCAGATTTCCTTAAAATATATACTCAGTGCGGCTGCTAAGTCTTCTTTTCTGGGTTGTTTCACACATGCTCTTTGATCAGCAGTGTCTCTTTCTGGGTAACGATGATAGTAAATCCAAAGACTTATACAGATGACATAGAAATATTATCCAGCTACACACTGTTCCCATTTTTTTCTCATAAAATCTGCACATGTGTGTTTGATCACATAAAGTAGTTGGGCGTATTTTGCCAATGCAGCTCTCTGACCTGTGCATTTGTTTATCTTCTGAATGATACATGTTATGCATGGTGATTACCAATCATGTCTCCGAGACTGACAATATTTAGATGTAAATACGTCAGTGCAAGCAGGGTACATTTGTGCTCTAATTCAGCAGGTTCTTCCGACATGAGTCACGTTTTGGTAACTGGGAGGGCAAATTGCATGACAGCTGTCTCAACGGAGAAAATAAGAATTGTTTGTATTGTTAATTGGCATTCCTTTTTTTTTTCTTTAATTACTGCTCATTTCAAATATACTTTTTTTTTTTGACAATTTTCAAAGGGCTAGAGTTTTTTTTTTGTAAAATATCGGGGACATACCTACTGGAAAGCTTTCAAACTGGCTTTTAGATTACTCTTTCTTATACCAGTGTGTTACTAACAGTGGAGGGAAATTTAACAATATTGTTCCCTATGAATTATTATAGTGCTTGAGGAGAGATTGTTAAGAGAAAGAATTTGTTTTTCTGTATATTTTAGTGCTTATGTTTTTAAATGTTTTTAGAGGCTTATAACTGAACTGCAATAATTTGGCAGTTTGAAACTTCTATAATGGCATTGCAGGAAAAGACTGTTTAAAATACTTTTAAATGAGGATTAAAATAAGGTTGTTCTGAGAGTGCTTAATATCAGCCAAACCAAAGGGAAGGCTGAAACAGCCGCGCTCCGGGTTAGGTAAATGTGTCTCATATGGACCTGGGCACTGCTTTGGGTCTCATCAGGCTTGTGTTGTGTTGGCGCTATGGAGAGTCGAGGTGGTCACCAGCGATAATGAGACACAGATCTTGTGCCAGTCCTCTCCACGGGGTGTTCTGCATCCTAAAACAGTCCGTAATGTAAATGGAAGTGCTGCGGCTGCGCCAGTGAGACAAGACATGGTGTCCTTTCTATAGTAATTCTAGCTACTAAAAAGTGCTAGGAAGGAATAAAAAAAAGAATTTTCCAGGTTTAGACATTTCCCCTTTGGAAGAAATCTAGGAAAATAATAATCCTTTCTAAACAGTAAATCCTGTAATTAACTTGGACAAAGAGAAATTTACAGCAAGTGTCAGTTCACTGTTACAGCTCCACTTTCAGCAGCTGAGGAAAATCTGTTGTACTCTACATTACCAGGACATTGAGAAAGCTTAGAAATATGAACACAATACTGTACAGTCCTAGAGACAATAGACATTTTTGCACTGAATGGTACAAGACATTATAAATGGTATAAACTAAGTTGCAAACAATTTATTTAGAGATCTCTAATCTCATTATGTGATAAGGAATCCCAGAAACCACAAATACGAATGTGGGAAATAGGCAAAGAGAAAACGTGTAGCCAGACCAGCGGTGCGTGTTGCTGATGTATCAGGATTGCTTTTTGTATGACAAGAAGTCACAGGCTTGTCACCACCGTTATTGCAGTCCTTCAGGGCAGGTGTTTTTTGTAATGCAAAAAAAAAGAGACGGTTTTCACGGCACAGGAGTGAGACAAGCCGGGAAGGCCATGCAGTCAGCCTCTCAAGCAAGACAAGAAATAACTGCGTCAGAAAGATCTCTGCGTTTTAAGAGGCAAAACAACTACAGAAATATTTACCTGGCTTAAAAAAAAAAAAAAAAACAATCCTCAAGTCTTAATAAGAGTTCGTTTAAAACCTTAGGTAACGGAAGAAATTTTCCATGTGGATGCGGTCTTTGGGGATTTTGAGGAGACAGACGTGGACACGCGCGGCCTCGTGAGGCGCCAGGCCTGGCGAGGCGGCCGCAGCCTCACGCAGCTTCTCGGGATAAGCACAGGGGTCACCCGGAAAGGCTGCTGCCAAACAAATACTGCAGAAAAACCAATCGGCAACTTTTGAGGCACCCGTGAAATTGCTGGAGACGTGTTCTCAGGAGATAGGTGTGGATTTCGCTCTATCACTTGCAACAGGCATAGAGTTAAAAGTACTGTGAAAAGCAGCTAGCCCTTTGATCAAATTGAGTCATTTAGCAAGTCATAGACCACCAAGAGCAACCTTTCTGCCTGGAAATTCAGTATCATGGGCAAAAAGAGGCATCTGTCTGGGATTTCCAGTGTTTTGGTAAAGTGATCAGAGCAGGAGGTGGCGCCGAGCAGAATGCCCAGAAAGGCCCCTGCTCCTACACAAGTTGGCTATTTCTATTTTTCAGCATTAAGAGCAGCAGAAAGGAATCTTTAGTAGCTCCCTGGGAAACAAAATTTTGAAGGTATGCAAGCTGCACTATTTTCAAATAGCCTTTCTGTTTCTCGCGAGTCTAATAAATATCTCTGTCCTGTTCACTGAGACAGTTTCCCTATGTCAGAATGCCATTTAACATCCGTATAGATATGCTAGTACTTGTATTTTTTGATATATTGCATTTTTTTTGTCCCCTTTTTTCTCAGGGGGACATGTCAAGAATATTTTCCCTCATCTTTCCCTGTATTTCTTGCTTAGTGCTGTCTTCCTTTATGTCCTAATGAGTTTGTTGGTAGGTTCTGCAGAGTATGTATCTACCTTTGTAAAGTAGTTCTGTGTATCCTATATGCAATGTTAAAACAAGACAGTATGCTACTGAACATGTACCCAAATAATAGATATTCATTTTATTCCTTCACATTCCCAAATTATATGTGCGTAAAAATTACGCTATCCCATTTCTGAGAAGATATACTGTCTCTGTGTCAGCAGTGTAGAAGAGCACCCCAAATAAATAGCTTCGTGCAGAAATGGAGAAGTTTATCTCACTGAAATCAGAGATGTGTATGAGGAATTGGAATAGCTACTCATGCTGGCATTCGGCCAGCGCAGCACCCCTGTAAGACACACATTGAGAAGTAGATACTTCACAGATCGTCGATCAGGAATTTACTCTCTAGCTGCACAGTGTGTGGTAAGTTCACCAATTTCAGTTAGATCTGACGCTCAATCATGTATCTCGACATAGCGTACTGTGTATGCAACAGAACTGCCCTCCCTTAGAAAATCTGCGGGAAAGATGCTAATAAAAAGCTGGAATGGACTACTACTCACAAATACACGTTGTATGGCCTTTCTTACACTTTCTGTATCTCTGATGCCCAATGGCTGAAGGATTGGATGATGAAAGAGACAAGGCATTCCCGCCTGGTCCTGTTGGCAGCACTGAAATAGACTGGCACATAACAACAGCTCTACATTCTGTGCATGGCGGGTCAGTCTGGGTGATGGAGCTTGCTGAGAAAGATAAGAGGGCCTTGAGAGAACCCAGCAGCTCATCCGGCTGGTGTTATAGGGCTGTTACCAAAATCCTAGACAGCTCCATTCTGGAGTGGATCTCGAACTACTGCATACAAAAATAAGAGTTCTTAGTTGTTTCATCGGTTACAGCAATGGGTTCTGAGCATATGGGAGTCCAGGCTGTGCCCAGATATTGCTAGAGAACATTCTGCCTTTTCAACTTTGCTGCCCAATCACTGTGTAGAGCAGTGTAAGCATATGTGTTAAGCCTGGTGACACGACAGTCACCAGAGTGGCATTGGAAGAACTTAAGAGCTAGATTCCCACTGTAATCTTTCTGTTTATTTTTTTCTTAAATGTGTACAAATCTGTTGCTCCCGAAAATAAATATTTGAATTGGCATTAGCTAGAGACAGGACCAGCGCAAACAATTGTAATTTCATCCTTGCCAATAATGTAATAACTCGAATGTAGCATTTTGCATTCAAGAGGAGTAATAAACAACATTTTGCTCTATAGAGAAATGCATAGGATAGGATAACACCACTTACAGCCATACGGAGTGGTTCACCCAGATGCACACTTAACACGGGAAGTTAAGTGTCTTCTCTGGTCTTGTCTTTATGTGGCTGCTTTTCATCTGCATTGACTGGAAAGAGCTGCTTCCGCTGTTGAAGCCTTGGGTATCATTGTGCATCAGGAGTATATCTATCTGGACCCGTTTATTGCTGTTTGGACCAGAAGTAATTTTGTATCTGAAGAAATAATTCTGAAGGCAAGCCTCACTGCTTTGAGGTATTTTGTTGGCTTACCAGCTGGCTTCTGCGATTACTTTCATCTGTTGCAGACAAGCCTTTCCATGGCACTTCTATCATCCATGTATGCTGAGAACAGATAGTGGCTGCTCATTCTGA
This sequence comes from Crypturellus tataupa, assembly GCA_034781795.1. NCBI lineage: Eukaryota > Metazoa > Chordata > Aves > Tinamiformes > Tinamidae > Crypturellus > Crypturellus tataupa. The sequence goes on from JAWLRI010000039.1 coordinate 4,970,796, forward strand.
ACGATGGCTAAAGGCAGGGTCCTTTGATGTTGCTCTCAAATCCTTCAGGAGTCAACATCTTCCTCTTTCCTTGATAATTCGCTACATGCCTGAGCATTATGCCTGCAGTTACACCTATACAGAGGTCCTAAATGCTTTCTCCCTGTGGGGAAAAACTACAAGGGGAGTTAGGAAGCTTTTGTGATTTGAGATATGTATTTGAGGCTGTTCAACAATCTGTTGTTGTGGATGTATTTTTGGGATCACATTGGGGTGCCACGTCACCTAGCGGCTTCATTGAAGCACATCATGGAAGGCAGTTACCTCTCTGACATCCCTCAGCTGTCTCAAGCGAGGAGCTGTTGAACATTTTTTGCAAAATGTGAGTGTTGAGTCTCCTTTTCAGGCAATAGCCTGAAGGGTCAGTCCTGAGGACAGATGGGTAGAGAATTCCTTGCATGAAGAATGCATCTCCCTGCTCAACTCCGGGGAGTCGGGGAGCTTCGGCAGCTTGGCTGCACTCCCATGCTGGCAGCAGCGATGGGCAGAAACTAATGGGAAGTGTGTTGTGTCTCGCATTTACTCTAGCTGTATACTGAGATTTACAGCTGACACTTGCTTTTGCTGCTGGCCTAAACACTATCAAGCTTGGGAGATGTAAACAGGTAACAAGTGTGGTGCCTGCTTTTTACCATCCTTCAGCCCCTCAAATGTTGCATCCTCGTAGTTGCTGAAAACAGTAATTCCCAACTGTGATCAGGGAAAATGCCCCTCCATCTGCAGACTGCAAGTCCACGTATCCTTCAGTTAGTTACACTTTTCATAATGTATATGTGACTGGTGCATCACTTTGCCTAACTCCATCCCTGTGCCCATCACCGCGGCAGCAGCCTGGCTTCTGATCAGGAAAGTCTTAGTCAAAACACAAACTGCAGATCCTTTGAGCACTGCATCGTATAAATATACACTAAATATACATGTAAAGTACAAGCTCTATTTTGATAATTAATACCAAAAGTTGGTATGAGTTTATTTTCTCTGTAAAATTCGCATGGCTTTTTCTATCAGCATAGGCAGAAAATTTCTGTGTCAATATTTCCAAAAAAGCTTTAATGAAAACATAGCTCTCAAATGCTCTTAACCATAAATCCAATATCAGTGCATAAGCCTCCTCCTAGCTACATTTTAGGTATTATCCTACACACAAACAATAAAAATCGAAAAGCACAATTTACAGATACATTTTCATCCCTGTACCTGCGCCAAGCTCACTGCAAAGTAGTTTAATGATGTGGCAAAACTTGGGAATATCCATATGGGAAATAAATACAATTCTGCAAAGAGGGAGTGATGTGAAAGGAGGATGGAGAGTTTTTGATGTGCTGCTTTTCCCCATTCTTGCTGGTGGTAAGTATAGCAAAGCAGTGTCTTAGTATGCAGCCTTCCCGGTAGCCCTCTGAATGCAGCCAAGAAAGTCAAAGAGTTTTAATACATCAGAAGGTCACCTACAATGGAATGAAACTCAGAAAAAAAACGTTATCTCAAGATTTTCCCAAGGTTGTAAGGCAACTCCTTCCGCGTAGTGTCAAGGAAACAGAACAAGACAGAGTAGCTGTGTGCAATATTTTTTCATCCTCTAATGGGTTTCTCTTGCAGCACCCAGGCTCTCAAAGGATATTTGTGTTAATGTCTACCAAATATTTAGTGAACGTACCATGGGGAAAAAAAAGAGAAAACAAGGCCTTTAGAAAGCTGCTTCTGAAAAACCTAGCAGCATAAACTTTTCAGAAACAACTTGTGTTGATAGCAATGGCAATATAGAAGCAATAGCTCTGTTTAATAACTCTGAATATCATCTAGCTTTGTTCCGCACTAGTATCCTGTGGTTCATAGTGAAGTAAATCTAGAAATTATTTCAGGTACATTCAGTCTCAATTAAATCCATCCGAATTTAGGCTTGCATTTGACGGAGTTGAACAAGAAGCTTATTTACCCTGAGTATCCTCCATAGTGTGTCTCTAGAGGAGTGATTCAGCAAGATATAGTCATAAATACCTCTGGAAAGTAATTTCTTCCTTTTGTTATTTGATAGGAAAAGGATGCTCCTAAGTTGGATAGCTCACTTGCTTACTTTAGGCATGCATTTGTAGTGCTAAATGCTTCATCTGCCAGACTATTTTACTATATATATCAACTATATATATCAGTTCCAATTCTTCTTGTATTTTATAATTTTCTTAGAAAACCTTGAAAAATGATACTATTAAGTATGTGTGATTACTAGATTTTCTAGAATGGTTTGGATAATTTTCTTCCATGATTGCATGTATGTCAAATACCACTGTAGAATGGTGAATAAGAAATTGGGTGCTCCTTTTTTTTTTTTTTTTTAAGAAAAAAGAGGGGGCAGCAAGGAGCATTTAATTACAGCTGTTTATGCTGAAAAGGTGGAAGACCATTGAAGAATGTCCTGAACGGAATGAGTAAGAATTGCCACCCTGTGCTTTGCATGTTAAAAGTAATGAGGCCCGTCCAAACAAAATTATTTGTATTCTGTCCAACTTTGGCTTGAAAACACACTACAGTTCCACAGAAGAGCCTGACTCCTCATATAGGGTAATTGCCAGGCACGGGGAATAATATAATTTACATATCTGACCATGAAATGAACCAGAGAAACTGCTTGGTTTTAGCAGCTTGTTTTTGACTTATCTGAGCAACAAAATTATTGCAGATGTAAATCCAGATGTTGGTTGCTGCAGCAAGGTTTAGTGTCTCATATTTCCATGTCCTGGAATTATGGACCTGTGGTTTTTACATGTCCCTGAGACTGTCAGAACTGGGGGAATAAATTCGTTTTTTCTGGGCGGCTAGTCTTGCTTAGCGCAGTGGCTTGTGAATGGTGCTCTCAATAATGAACAGCAAGGTACTTTGCAAGCATTTGGATCTACTTGCCAAATATTCAAACCCATTTTGCCAAATATTTTTGGAATTTGCTTCTTATGCAAACCAAGAGAAGGTGTTACTCAGAAATTCAAATAGCAAATACATGCTTAGGTAACACACATCAGGCTAACCCTATGTTAAGAAAACAAATTACAGGTATGGTATATTTTCTGTCATGTGATAGCTTTTATATAACTATTTTATATTCCTATAATTTTGCCATATGGATACATCGTCTAATTATTTCTATTTATTTTGAAGAGATGTAGCCTTATTGCATGATTAGGCCTTTCCTAATACCGTATGTGCATATATATCTATTATATATAATAGATACAGGAAGATATGTATGTATAACTAAGAAAATTGTGGTGGTTAGAATAACTGAAATTTTATTCCCTTTTGGAAAAGGAAAAATTCTACCTTGTACATGCTGTCAGTGTCTCTTGGGATCAGCACTGTGCCCTTTGTCTTGCAATTGGATTTATCCCACCTGTGTGGAATCGCCTGACAAGCAGCGGGAGCTTGCAGCTTTCTCCTGTTAGTTGATAGCTGGATCACCAAAAGAAAGATTGCCATCTTAGCTGTGGGACTAGACCTACTGCTATTGCTATTATTATTGTTAATAATATTAATAATTATTGCCATCAAAAACAGAAGAAATGTTCAAGAACCCTCTACACCTCCAATCTTTATGTCTTGGGTGAAAGTGTAAAACTGAGAATGGAAATAGCCAGAGGAAGCTGAGACTCCTCTAAAAAAGAAACTTTAACAGTATGATTTGTTTGGCATGGCATGTGCCAGTGACATCTTCCATTAAAAACATAAATGCAAATACAGGAGGTTAGTTCAGATCCCCCTCGAAACCATCAGCAAGTTCCACTTGCCAGTTCACAGTCTTCACCTCTGTGACACTCATGTTTAGGTACATAGGCAAAAATGTGTGGGTGCCTAGGTGTGTTTTTCTATTTTGGGGGCAAACTTCAGTATAAATATAGATCAGTTGGGGACTGTTCCCCAGAGTCTTATGTCAGTTTAAGTCAACAATGACATGGGCAGTGACTCCACTGGATCATTTTCCTGTGAAAATTAATTTTTCAATGGAGAAAGATTGAAAACTCAGCATATGCAATAGCAATACCCTATTGACACGCTTTCCTTAATTCATATGCAAAAGTCATATTGCGAACATTGTATATTTAAATGAATTAAAATTGCATTTACATTAATTTCAATATTAGATTCATCCACTAAGTTATTTTCATTCAAACACAATGTCTTTAAATTGCAATGAGGGCATCAATATTTACAATTTTATTGTCAAACAAGACAGAAGAAGATACTTTGGCTCTTCCTTCTACCAATATTTATATAACTTTAACTTTCCAGCACGCAACTCATGTTTGTAATGACTTTTTTTCCAACTTGCAGTTCTCAGCAAAAGTTGCCTGTTGGGAGAGGGCAATTTATTTATTTACTTTTGAGTTCCCCTGTTGGCTGGGAGTTTGTATTTTGACTGCAGATTTTCTCTCTGACCCGTCACTGTCGTATTGGCTGTCACCTTCCTGAGGCACAAAGATGATGGAAGGAATTTTTGTCTGTGCTTTCTCAAGTTAAATAGTCTACGCTCTTTTCCTGAGGGGTATTCTCTGTGAACACCTTGGAGCACTCTTGATGTGCAGGGGGGACAAATGGGACCTTGTGTAGGTCTCTGGATTCCATCACAAAACATCATAGATCCCTCCCTCCCCCAAAAAAGAAAAAAAAAAAGAAGCAAAAACTCACCTGATAATCATTTATAATCACACACATATAATCATTTATAAAGAATGACAGAAAACTGAATATCAATCTTGATTTTTTTATTTATTTTCTCAACAGGTTCCCATGCAGGAAGTAACCTCATCTACGATGGAAACGTGTGAGGAAAGGTACAGATAACGGTTGAAGTTGAAAGGAGCACATGAATGTTTCTCCTCCTACGTGTCAACTTTTTAAAAACGCTATGGTGATTTGGAAAGCCCCAAGAGCGAACTACAAAGTTTTCCTCAGCTCTGTTGATGGGTTTTTTAGTTATTCCTCCAAGTCACTGATGTTCAGAGATGGTGTGTGATGGAAAAAGCACCATGTCTGTGTGTTTGTAGCCCCTGTTTTTTGGATTAGTTTGCTGTACTGCCGAACCAGTTCTGTTTTGAAGAGCAAGGAGCGAATGTGATGGATTTATCTTCAGAAATGAACAAACATGGAAGGAATCCAGTAAGTCACAAGCTAGAAGATCAGAAGAAGGTAATATTATTATTTATTATACTTAATTATCTCTGAATCACAAACTCTTTGGTAATTTTTTGTAAAGTAGCAACAAATTGTTTTAGTTGATGCAGAAGTCTGCCTGTGTGCTCACACAGCATAGCAGTACAGTTAACTGCTCTGATGGGACATTGTCTAGTAATTTTGTTTCTATAACTGCCTGATTGCTTGATAATTTTGTGTCAAATGCTCAATGAATTTGTCTAGTGAGTTGGCTGGCAAAACTCTTACTCTCAGTGCTGAGTTGATGCCAGAAACCTGCTGATCTGGAATAAGTGTCTGACAGTGGTCTAGCACTGACAGAGATCTTTGTCCTTTGCAATGAATGTCTTTCCATTGTATCCTAGCAGTTGCTCTGTATAATTTGACTACTGGAGGATAATCTCTTGTGGTTGTTAGTATTTTTCAAGTTTGAACTGTCAATACCCTAAAGTAATTTAAACAAGTAGTTCCACATGCTTACAATGTGGAAAATCCTCTTGGAAATTCTGCTGTGGCAGACTGTCCCAAAGGTGTACAAAGATAAAGTGACTGCGACGGTCCCTTACCCTCCCAGTCTGCTTGTGCCGCTAACTTGCGTGCTAACTATGTTGACTCTGTTCTGGAAACTTTTTTTAGTACTTGTTTCATAAACTTGAATTTCATGCTTCAGATCTAATGCAGGTCCTTCTGCTTAGCTGGGTTTTATTAGTCTTTTGATACGTCGCCCATAGATTTGTTCTAAAAAGAGAAGTTTTTTTGTTTGTTTATTTTTAATCTCCAACTTATTAAACTCTGTGTATACGCTCAAAACTCCTCTGTCTGCACTGATGTGACCTTCCCAAAACAGTTGGCCCTAAGCACCCTGGGTCCGTAGCTGTGCCTGAGGGTGCCGTAGTGCCCTGGGCTTTGGCATCAGCTCCGTGTCGTCTCGTGCAGCCATGTGTATTAGATCTGCATCAGGTGCGCACTTCTTCGGCTGCGCTTCTATTGGCATAGGGTTTTATGTCAGATTTACGTCTGTCATGCTGACTAGGGGATGACAGAGCTCTGAAATACTCTTCCCGATGTGCCTGGGCTCTAATGTAAGGCACCAAGTGTCATCGTACAGAGAGTTCATTCTGGTGTAGCATGTTGTGGCAGTGGTGCCCTTAAATCAATACTAAACCCTAAAAGGAGATTTACTGTCCTCTCTGAACTATAAAATAGGTTCAAAGTGACTGTTAACAGCCAACTCATGTATAACTGCAGGTTATATACTTAATTATTATATAGACTTATAATAAGTGCTTGCATTATTTTGGAATTTTTGTATGAAAGTCACAGGCTAATAGATTTTAAATAATTTTGACCTTGTTTGGAAAAATACAAATTGGTGGAATTTACTGGCAGCATAAATAAAACAGCTGTAAGTCATAGCAAATCAGACACTTGGCTTTAGTGCTTCTGTAGTGCCTGTGTATTAATCGGAGTCATTTAGTCATAGCAGATAGCCCTTTTAAGTGTAGCGAATTGCTGGAAACGCACCCGGATAACACATGTGATGAAATTATTGGGAAAATATATTCAGCCTTTGAGCAGTCCTTGTAATGGAACCGACACAGAGGTGTGTGATAGCTGATAACTCGTTTAGAGCTTGAGACTTTCCCCGACTCCTAATTCCCACTCTTCTGTGGCACAAAAGCAAAGCTAAGCCGAGAAATATTAGCATAGATCTCGACATCCAGCGTGTTGCGTCCTGAACCCTCATGTCTGATTTAGAGTTGAGCATGTTTGAGTCTGTCCTCCTCCTCTTTTCCTCTTCCTTCTTTTTCTCACAAGGAATTTTTTCCCTTAAGTCTAATACTGGCAGATTCACCTGCAGAGACTGACCCGTCAGATTGCCTAGGAGGGGAAAGACAGTTTCAAAGAGGATCTGTTGTACGCCAGGGTCAAGTGTTTTCTTTGAGTGAGCTTGTGGATATTTTATCCAGCTGTAGAAGTTACGGCAGCGACCAGTGGAAAATCCGTAGCTGCTAAAAAACCCTGGCCCTGTGATGTGGCTGATGCTGAGGAATTAACTGCGATGATGAAGCAGGAGTCTGGTTAGTTCTCATTGCATACAAGAATTCTAAGTAGTAATCTGATATCAATGATATGCAAACACCTGTTTTATTAATGAAAGGTTAGTATTATATTTTAATAAAATGAGTCTTTAAAAGCAATGAGAAATACAAGAAGTAGTAGTCTGACTACTTCTTTGTTGCATCTGATAAGAAGCAAATTCAGAAATATATTGAACAAAAATGAGTGTAATAAAAATGAACTATTTGGGGAAAAATTGACTGACTTACTGCATTCAGTTCAATCCGTGGATATCCTAGTGCTGTATCTGGATCACACCTGGCAAAAGTCAAGCCGAACCTCTTGCGTAGCTCACATTCCCTGAAAAATACTGTGTTGCTGTGGTATATATTGCAATGGTCGTCTTAAAATGCAAACTGCCTTGATATTTAGCTTTTTAACAGTTTTATTGCCTAATGTGTGCTCTGTGGTTGCTTGTGTCTGATTTGGTATATGTTTGGGGGCCTAGAGACAGCTATATTTGCACAATCTTCATTGGCAGTTCCTTCCGACGCTGGCCTGCAAAGAGAGGCTCAGGACTGAAGCAAGAGTTTGTGGCAGCTGCTTTTCTCCGCTCGTTGAAGCAGGAGACTCATTTTGTGGCTGAGGTGCCAGGGGAAAAGCTCTTAGGAAAATCACTGTGGTCGATTACTGGGACCTGTGCGGACCGGAGGCCCTAGGGCTTCCCTCTTTGGACTCTTCCTGTGGGAGAGGAGCCTCAGGGAATTGGTGACGGGCTGGCACGGGCAGTTCAGGGTGTCCCTCACCTTTGCCTGCTTGAGGACCGTGTTTCCATGGCATTGCTGTGCAGAATATGTCCCCCCCGCCTCCCTCACAGGGTAAATAGAATAAGGAGCTATCAAGTACCATCTTGAGGTTTTGATGGGAAATTTGCTGTAAACAGCTGTATTAAAACCCGGAGCAGACTGCTTTATCTGTACTCCATCATTCAGCAGAATGCTTTGTTTTCAAAATCCTCTGAAAAATTCATAATCTGCTGTCACACGCATAACTTACACTTGTCAAATCTGTAAAGTACACACTCAGATTGTCCCAATTAATCCACCTATTTATTTATTGAATTTTTCCCTCCTCAGGAGAGCCCCGTGGTTGGCATTTCCCTCGCAGGCTGTGCAGTTGCGTGGTCCCTTCCAGGTCTCTTCCCGCGGTGCCTGCGCTCAGTGCCGTGACCGGAGCAGCTGCGCGTGCTGTGATGTCCTCCGTGGCATCTCTCTGCTTGGCCGTCTGTGAACCTCTGCAATCGCCTCATATCTGCAGCCACGTGGGGAATGTTTCCCAGTAACAGCAGCACTTTCTTCCTTAAAGACTTGGCACAGCTGCTCTGTCACTAGGTGATTTATTGCTGTATTGTCTAGTGTGTTGTGGAGGGATGTAGGCATGCCGAGCCCCTTTCCTGACACACAGACAATTGTGTGTGTCTAGATTTAACGTCTCTCCCTTCAGCAGAATACAGAACCAATGGCCTTCCTCCGGTATGGGTATTTTGCAAATGAGAATTTTTGCATTTCTGATTACAACAGGAACCCATGGAGCTTTGCACATCTGCAGCACTTGATGTTGTCAAGGGTAATTTTTCATCACATTTCCTTTTCATGTCCCTTAACCGACACGTAAGCAGCAAGAAAGTGAGACCTGTGTGTTTTGTGTATTTGATCTTTGGTCTTGGTGTGTTTTCAGGACAGGTGCATTTGAGGCCTTGGTTAAGGCCTCAGACTAAGGCTTGACCCAGATGGAATGAAAATTTAGGGGTTTTCTTTGTTTGCTTATTTGTTTTCCTCCTGACCATATTCTGGTGGCATCTCACTCATATCCAGAATAAGATATTACAACCTTCAGCTTTTGGAGGCAGATAAGCCACTGAACTCAGAGGGATTTTTCATAAACACCTAGAGTCTGTAAACCAGCACTAAGTGAATCTAATGAATAAGCAGAAACACCAAGTGAGACACCATGTCCTTCCTCTGTGGGTGGAATGGGGAGGCCTGAGGATGCACACAACTCTGCTGATGTCCACACTGGCCACTTATAGATGAACAAAATATCCAATAATCTGTCAGAATTTGCTTTATATGGTCAAACAGTAGTCTACTACTTTTAGAGGGCCTAGGATCCCAGTGATGGTACTGTTCTGTCCCTAAAAAGTTTTTTTTTTTCTATCCTGTCTCTACTCTGCTTAGTGGAGTGGAGGGTGAGAATTTGAAGGGGGATATGTGCATGTTCTTCTTTTATTTCCCTGTTATTGTTGTTTTCCAGTCCCTCTGAACTAGGGATGGAGACAGGAAGAGCCACTGAGGAGAAAGGAGCCGTGGGAATCAAAGTACAGTTGCTTTACAAATTCTTCACCTCTGCAGCCTGTCACCTGCTGCCTCCCCGTTCCCTGCCCTGCCTCCCTGCACGCGCCGGGGGTTTTCTGCATCCAAACGTCTGCTAGAAGAACTGGAATTGTTTTTCTTGCTGCCTGGGGCACCATGACCTGGCTGCTCTTGCTCTCTGAAATCGATACCTGGACTCTTATTAGTGCACTTGTTCCAATTTTAAAAACAATCTTTGCAGACTCCATAAATGATATTAAAAACCGTTATATCAAACACAAAATGTATGTTTTATAATTCACCAGGTTAATAACTCACATCCTCTATCACATGTTCACATTTTCCTTTTCCTGCTATTAAAGAACCCTGATAAAAATACATATACACTTTTAATACACTTTTAATGTCTTTTACCTTTTTTTCCTCCTCTAGTCCTCTGTCTGCAACAAAATGACAATTACAATTGTATGTTGACTTAGTGCTGCACCAAAATAATGAAGAAATTAAATGCTAGTTGAGTGATTATTTCCTTAAAAAGGTCTTATGTCTTAGTTTCTCAGATGACTACGAGTCACAGAGTAGAAGTTACACCCAAATGTCACCAGTGCTGGGTTGAAAGAGCTCAGCTGCTTTGCAGTTGCTTGTGTTGGCAGAATTTTCTGTAATCAGATAAATGAGATGAATGCTATTTCCTACATACACATACTACATAATTTTTGATCTGCTCTATAGGGTAGAATGAGAGAAAAAAAGGCTTTTCATTTGGACTGGTTAGTTGTTTTGATTATTTGATTTTTCCCCCTTCAAAAAGATTAACAGAATATATACTCCTGCAGACTTAAGTAGGAAAGCAATACAATTACTTGCGCGTACTGCCCTAGCTCTTTGCTTAGTGCTAAAGGCACAATTTCCTTTTCTTCTGCAACTTCTTGTCCCATTGTTATTAGTACAAATACAAAGATAGATTTAGGTACGTCTTAAAAACTCTTATCAAACTTGGAGTAAAATACGATGACTCAGAAGTGGAAGACAGTGAAAGCAGTGGAGGTAGCATCCCGTGATTATACCGTTTGCTGTAGGACACCTTGACTGTTACAAATCATCTGCAAGGGTTTCATTTGTCAAGTATAAAAAAATTGCTAGCGGCTCCCTACCATAAATCTGTTTTTGATTGCTCTTGCTCCTAGCTTTTCCAAAGAAAACTCTTGTTAGCCCCAGGACAAAGGACAATTTTAGAAATAGTAAATAGCTAAAAAAGTAAATTAAATCACATAGCTTTCTTTTTGTTGCTTTTGTTGTGGCTCCACAGTGGTATTGCAAAATAAGGAAATCACAGTAGTTCTTATTCTGTATTTTCCTGCTCATAATAGTTATTTTCTACATCTAAGTGAGTAATATTTGTTCATTGAAATTGTCACTGTGAAAAATCTGTTGTACCTCAAAGATGCAGCGCAGATAAAAAGAAATATATTGGCCTGTCAAAATACCGTGCTTCCGCAGCCTGACTTTTCTTCTAAGCGGGAGCACGAGCACAAGAAAGCCCAAAGCCCAGCGGGAGCCCAGAGCACCACACAGCCAGAATCTGAACTGAGGCTTTGAGGTGATGCCTTTGGGGCACTGGGATGTTACCTTGAAAGTCACACTTTCAAAAAATTATTTTGCTTTTTTTTTGTTATTGTTACAGTGAAAAAGCCAAGCATCTCTGCTATTGTACCACAGTTCAGGGAAGAGAAGGAGCAGTGTGGGTTTGTGCTGCAGTGTGCCTTTGTGGGAGGGATGTACAAATCTTCTTAAAGACTACATCTTGCATATGCTAAAGTAGGAACTCTCTTGTGAGATTGTGCAGCATGCACGCTTTCAATCACAGTAATAACTTCTAAAACTCGCTCTAGACAGGTCTAGCCTTAAACAAATCCTGAGAGGACAAGTCGATCTGGTACTCCGATTTTTTTAGCTTCTGAGTAAGAAAGTTTGTCTCGTGGAATCATTGGCTGATTACCAACAACAATTAAGAGTTCCCCGATGAACTAGGTCTTGTTTTCCTGTCTGTAGCATTTAGACATGCACTCTGAATAGACCAAATGAGCAAGGCTTGACCAAAGCTTGGTATGAATGCAGAACTGATGCGCAGAAGAGTTTAAAGCCGAGCTTCTGCAAATGAGTCTTGCAGGATCTTGCATGCTCACAAAATGAAATGCATAAATGCAGAATCGGGGGCTGCATACACTGCTGAGATCACAGCATTAGCTCTATAATTCAGGCAACCCTAAAATGCTAGCTTCTTGAATTTGTATGTGGCACTGTTAACTCAAGATTATACTTCTTTATTGTAAATAAAGCTTAAGTATCAGTGTGTGTTCATGCTGCATGCCAGTAAGAGGATACTACTGGGAGATAATTTCTTCTTCTTCTTCTCATCATATTATTTTTTAGTATTTAGGAGTTAGTATTTAGCTTTTCTGCAGTACTGAAGCACCTAAGAATGCAAAGGCAGAGAAGAACTTTAGAAATTGTTAACGTTTTCTTTTCAGTGCAAATTATTTCTTTTTCATAGGGGGTTACAGGCAAACATGTACATACTCAGTTTGATTTGAAAATAAGTGTGTGTGTACCCAGTAGGCACTGCTGGGAGGAAAAAATGGACCTTTTTAGCTTTCAATTCCCCAAGTTCTTCAATAATTGCTAGTATCAGGCCCAGTTACAGCCCTTCTTACTCTCTTAGGAGAGAGTCTTGTCTCTCAGTGGGCTTTCCCAGTGCTTACAGGGATCACCTTCAGTTCTCTGGGGCCTCTGAGTCTTTTAGGACAACAATAGGAATAATTCTATGATTCTGTATATTGAGTCTACATTTCTTCAGTTCTGTTTGGGAGAAAGGTTTGTATTTTCCCTTGTTTGCACCTGCAGAGCCCGTTAATGTTCTCCATCTCAGCCAGAAACATGACAGTTCCTTTTGATTCTCCATCAAAGACGTAGGTCTTAAAATACTGTCGGTTCCCATGTTATCTGAGTGGCACTGGGGAGCATGTGGAGCGATTGCCCCACTGTTTACACATGCCTAAACTGACGCCAGCAGCCAAATTGCCTTTAATTGAATAGCAGAGGACACACGGATCGGTAGCATGGTGGAGCCACCATGGCAATAAATACAGACGCGGGGGAATGCTGCGAATAACCTTTTTTCAGTTGACCGATGGAAGCACTAGGTCCATAACTGGTTGTGTGGCAGGGTGGTTTCCAGCTGCTGCTGGTTTGGGCTCGTCATTGGGCTCGTCATTGGTTTGGGCAGAGGTCAGATGGCCCCGCGTTTGTCGGTGGCTTTGCAGGTGAGCATGGGAGGAGGCTGGAGCGCAGCTGCACAGCCATCCCCACCTCAGCCTCTGCAGCAGTGATGAACGTGGCCCCAGTGCTGGGCATCACTCACACTCACCTTTACCCTGGCTCAGAGTCACAGACTCCAGCAGGGACACCCAGAGCACAGGGCGCAGGGAGGAGGGTTTGGAAGATCTCCAGAGAAGGAGACTCCACAGCCTCTCTGGGCAGCCTGTCCTGTGGCTACCACAAAATATCCTTTTGATACCTGTAAGACAACCCCTGCTTACTTGCTGTGTGGAAGCGGAGGTCGATGCTGACTTCTTGAGGGTGATCCCTTTCTTTATATGCTGACTTGTTAAACAGATTTTATCTTATGTGCCTGTCATTTCTAACTCCTTTGAGGTAATAAATCAATATTAAGGTCAAAATGCTGGGTGACAGCTATTTCGTTTTGCCTGAATTTACTCTGCATTCAACAGTGGAACAGTTATAGCCTTGTGAAACACCAGCTGTATTTGTATTAGGCAATAATTTATTGATCAAATCAAACAAATTTGTCTGTTGCTGGTTTACAGTTGCTCTTATGTCACTTTTAGGAAAGATGACCTCCTGTAAGCAAAGCTTAAGGCAGAAAGGCTAAAGGTCTGTTCTCTTTGAGCTATTGGCAATTTTCTTAGGACCCTTAGGGAAATTGCTTACACTCATTTTACCCATCTGTACAATTAAGAGATGTATGAATCTTCATTCACTGATTTTCTGCAGAGTATTAAGATCCTCAATTGAAGGCCCAATATATTTGACAACAAATATGCACTCTTATTTATTTGCACTGCGGCAGAAGATAGAAGCCTCCGTTGTGAATCGAGGTTCTGTTGTGCCATTGCTGCATGAACACAGAGTGAAAGCATGAACACAGAGTGGAATGATTCTGACTGGCTGAAAAACCTTCCAGGTTGGGTGTCATCCTTCTTGAATCCCCTCTCGAATTTACCCCTAAGTGTTGGCTGAAGAGTTTCCTCCCACGAGTGTTAGCCTTTTTCTTCCCCGTTGCTTACCCGGCTGTCTGTATTGACACAACGATTAAAGCAAGTCAAGTGCTGCTTCCACAGTCCGGCAGTGGTGGCCAATGCAAATTTATCTTTCAAAAATCTTGTTGGGTTATTTTGACACGGCAGAGGCAGAAAGAAACAGGGCTGTGGTTTGGTAGCAGAACAGCTGCCATAACAAACTGGAAGTCGCGCTCTCCAGGAATGAGTTTTTTAGCAAGGTAAGTTTTCTGGCAGATTTTAAACTCAAAAATTTGCAGGTCGTGACTGTCCTGCTTTCTGGGCGAACAGGAGAATACCAGATGATAGAGGGGAAATAAGGGAGGTATATGAGATTTTTTTTTAATTTCTCTTTTTCGGAGGAGGTTTGTTTCTTTTTCTTTTTTTTTTTTTTTTTTCCTATAAAGAAGGATTCTGTGACTGAATCCTTAGTTAGTTAGTTGCTATGACAGCTGCCCAGGGAAACCAGAGAAGGCTCCTATGTGGGAATCAGAGCATATATCTATGTAATTTCAAATTTTTTATTTCTTCATGTCTTTTCTAGCAGCACTTTTCTTAGTAGGTAACGTCATGAAGAAGAAATTGGAATGCATGACTATTACTTAGTTTTTGCAGAGAAGTCCTTGCTCCTCTCTGTCCCGAGGTGCTGGTTCTGGCAGAGCTCTCCAAGTGTGCTGAGTGCTGTCTGCTCTCTCCTCCAGAGCAGCCTGCGTTTGGGATTGCTGTGGACGTGGCATTTCTTGAACTTCACCACTTCCCAAAGAAACGAAAGCCTGGGGGTTCCAGTAGTCACAGCCTTTTTAGCCTTGATTATTTCTCTATTTTTAGTCATGTTTGAAGATTTTGGTCATAACTATGCAGTGATTGAAGGGGCAGGGCTCAATGTAAGCACGTATTGTATTTGTATGATTGCAGAGCTCTAAAATTCTCCCTAAATATCTCAGTGTTGTATCTAAAAATGCATCTTGACCAGTGCTCCAGGCATGTGCCATGAATGTTTATGACACAGGGTTTCTTCTAAGCAATTATGTCATGAACTCAATCTCAAAATGAATTCATTGTCTGCATGTGGTCTTTTATTTTTTTTCTTGCTTTAAAGAAGCAGTATTGGTTGCCCTCATGGTCCTGTTTAGGTTTTCACTAAAGTACTTGGAGGTTGTGCTCTAAGGATGTAGCTGACTGTCAGCATGGGCCTTCCCCAGGTCTCCTAGGTACAACAGTGGCAATCTGACCTGTGGTTTTGGCAGACTTCTGGAGAGGCTCTCCATTTTTGATGTAATATCCTTTTACAGAAAATATTTACTAAAGTTTCATATAAAAATAATAATGGTTTCATTTGAAGAAAATTACATGGTTACAACAGATGAGAGCTATAATACCCATTAACTGCCAAAATATGGATATTTTTGTCCACACATAACATGTTGTGCCAAAAGCAGGGCCCTAGGATCACCATTGAAAAGTTACAATTAAAAGACATCTGTATCTGTTTAATAATAATAATCTAACCTCAGTTTGGCAAATATTAATTTCCCAAAGCAACTGCAGGAGCATCTGAGTCCACAGTGCTCTGTTACCTAACAGAGAGCAGTAGATAAATTGAGGAAGTTCTAATAATGAGCCTCCCCACTCGAAGAGACAGTATTCAAAAATGATCAAGGGTGTTCCTTCATGGCTTTGTATTTAAGGCAACAGTGCAAGTTACTTTCAAAGTAAGAATGAAAACCTTGCTGAGAGTAAGACTGACAGACTGCAGGTCTGATGATTTGAAATACTGTTCATCGTGCTGTGAGTTGGGGAAGGGGAGCCTCCTTGCAGGATACCTCAGCTCTGTATGAAAATGCCCAGGCAGATTAATACTTCGGGCAACGCAAATGCTATGTCAGCCGGTTGGTACTTCCAAGGCATTCAGTGTTTTGGGGAGTTCCACATTCATATGATGTGAATACTCTTGTACAGGTGCATGAGACTGATTTCTAGTGAAGGTTAATTAGACTCTTCAGACAATAATCCATAAGGGCAACTGAAAAGAAAAGCAAACACTACATTATCAGGGAGAAAGAACAGATTGTCTTCCTTAAAAAAAGCTGCATTTATGCATTTAATATGCATTTAATATCTTTACCTATGTCTTGCAATTTTCACATGAGCTTTTTTCCATCTTTTTATATTCTTGGCACAAATCAAGAAGAGTTTAATCTGGTTTGTGTTAACTTTTTAAGAGTGGATCCTGATTAGGAAATTAGTTGTATTAAAAGGAAATATAGATACTTGTATTTCCTTGCTTTTCCTATTCTTTTTGAATTAAGATACCTGTAAGTGATCTATGAAAAAAACAAAAAGCTTGCAGCACTCATTTTAATAAGCTGTGCAGATACTATCTCAAATGATTTATTTGGTATGCAGTTGTCCCTGTCGTTCAGTGATGGATCATTTGAAAAATAAAGGTTTGTCCTTCACAGGGAATAGCGAGAGATGCATAATTTTTACCTCGAGAACAGAGGAATGAATGAATTAATGCAAAGTTATAGTAATTGGGATGGAAGGAGCACCTCTGAGTCTGTGCACTGCGATACCTTGTGGTAGCTGAGGACACTGACAAAACACTGGAAAACTTAAATGCTTCTTTACTCAAAACTCTGGAAAATTGTGATTGAGTCCAGGCTGCGGCCCAGGCTGGGCCAGCATCTGCTTGACTGTCCTTTACCACAGAGATACTGGTTGTCTTCTCTTGCTGCGTCCTATCCTCATTTTCACTTTACATATTTTATATCTGTACGTGCATATAAAATCAAAATGCAAACACACACGCGTTCACACACTTGGATTTTTATACATACATTTAAATCTGTGTAATATTCTTTTATTTAATGCTGCAATAACATACAGAAGTCAGATGAGCTCTTGTAAGGATGCCCGTGCTTCCGCTGGTGATGGAGGGTCAATGTAATACAGGTTATTTAATTTAGATGTACTCTTTGGAAACAATTCTGTCAGCCCTCAGAAATAAATAGATGCATGAAAAGGACAAGAATTGACAGGAAGAGAGACATTTGGAAGGCACTGAAGGAGAATGAATCAATTTGCTGATGTATTATTGCTGTTCTGATCTTGCTTTTTTAATGACTTTCAAGGAAGTAGCTGATACAGTGGGAAATTTATACAGGCATATCACATTAGCCCCATTCACAATGTACTCATAAAATGCATGAATATGATCAGATAGGACTCCAGAATTATTCCATTCAGACAATTTACTGTATTTTAATAGACATGCAGATAGGATTAGCAATGTGCAGGTTCGTTACCGTTCAACATCCTCGAGCTGCTGTAACTGGTGGGAACAGCCTTGTTGGCCAGACTGCCCGGAAAACATGCGGCGATCATAGTGCTGTCCCTGACACTTCTCTGTCTGCCTCTAATATTTAAATATTTTTAAAGCATTTTAAGGATTTTTAAATAAAGAGTATGGTGGATCCCACATATTAAATGGCTGTGATTTATTATACACTAGAATAAAAGTTTTGTGGTAAGTCCAGTCTGATAGGACTGTTAGCTCCACCCAACAGAGCTCTGATGTCCAAAAGAGAGGTGGCCATGCCCTTGTGTGTGTAGCAATAACAGACCAGGAGAAGTGAATCCCACAAATTTATTACCTCTGACAGTGAACGGAAAGGAAAACACAAACTAAAGTAGTTCTGGGGAGGTTATAACAATTTTGTTCATATTTTCGCTGTTCAATTGGCATGCTTTGTTTGTTATATCCTGAAGGTGCATTTGGCCAGGTACAGCATTTACAAAGCATTTACAAAGGCAGGGACCTCCCTTAGTAAATGATCCAACAGTACAAAAGATAAACTGAGTTAACAAACACCTGAGTGTCTCCTCTACATCTCAGTTGTATTCTCTGTTCACTTGGCCTGCACTAAAAAAATTGCAACCAGTCCTGGCAATAAATCACATTTTAGCTACTGGACCCAGTGAGGTAGGTAGATGATAAAGCTTTTGGGTTTCCCAGATAAAAGTTCCACTGAGACTCTCCTTTGCTTTCAACTGGGAAATGCTCATTTTTGGCACTGTGGGTTAGGAGGAGAATAGAAGGGGATTGAGAATCCTAAACCAGAGAAGGGCTTGTGCCTTAAGCTGCAGTGTAAAACCTCCAGTGAATGGCATTTTTTTCCAGCCTTGGTTCTGAAATACTTTCCAGCATTGTGGGAGGGTGACTGTGTGCATCATTCTGCATCACTGTGGCCGATCTCTGGATAAAATGGTTGCAATCAAGGAACAGGAGGTAAAACTCTTCACCTTGGCCAGTGTCAGAGGAAGCTCTAAGCCAACCAGTGTCCAGGTGCCCTGCTCTTTAGGAGAGGAGTGAGTAGGATATTCTCTTAGGTACCGACTTTTGGGTTGAAATAACTATTTCTCTAATTGAAATCACTGTATTTAAGACTGCGTAACATTGCAGTCACTTTCGGAAGTGAATGAACCTCCATGTAAATTTATGCCAGAGTGTGACAGACTTTTGGCCTGGGAAGGGTGTTTGACCAGAGAGATGTGTTGTCATTCAGAGTTTCATTTGGGCAATATAATAAGATCTTCTTAGTATTCTGTTTAAATACTAAAAATAACTGAGTTTTCATTATCAAATGCCAAATACTCATTCAAGTATAGTAAGGGATAGTGTAAAATGTGCTCTTCACCTGGTTTATGTATGGTTTAATAAATAACCTTTCTTTCAGTGCCATCAGCTTAGAAGAGTGGGATTTCCACCTTGTCAGGACTGTTGAAGTATCACAGTATTATCTTGATTACATTGCTCTTCCTGATGATCGTTACTTGTATTTGATCCTCGTAGTTAGAGCATCCTTAGAGTACCCCTTTCCTTTTCCCTTTTTCTCCCATCTAGGCCTTCAGTGTTTTCCTCTCAGAAAGGTATTGCTGAAGTTCATCAGTTTGGTCTGAGTAGGTAACGTTGGGTCAGAGCCTCTTTTGTACCTGTGAATGCCACCGAGTGTCACAGCTTTGTGGTCGATGCTGTGCCCCGGAGCAGATCCATGGATTCATCATATTGAAGTTTAGGGGGCTTCAGCCTTCAGGGACAGCGGCGCACAGCGATGCCTGCAGCCCTTGTGGCAGTCGATGGAGATGCTTCCTCGGGGTTTTACAGGCAGTTTGTGAGAGCAGTTTGTGGGGGCATGACTGCGTCCTGCCGGGAGCACCGCGCTCCCAGACGCCACCCAGTCCTGCTGAGGGGCCGCACCAAGTAGCCAGACCATGCGAACAGGAGGGTTTTGTGGCAAGCTTCTACCTGGGTTCGCGTGCCTTGCACGCAGGCACCACTGGATTGTTAAATGAGGCTGCTACCATTAGTAGCAAATGCATGGTAAGCTGGTCAGCCAGCTCAGGTAACCTTTGGTAAGCTTTAGATTTGTCCCAATTCCTTCATTCAATTCACAATTTAATTTGCAATTACATAGATTTATGCATTATTATTATTATGATTTATTCTTAATTATTTTTTGGAAGTACTGTCTGTCTGAATGCCTAAAGCTTCCAGCCTTTACAGAAGCTGGTAATTTCGGATTCATCTGAAATCTGAGCCATGGCATGTGCTCTCTGATGTCTTTGAGCGGAAGGTAGCTTCAGTTCGAGGCCTGCCTGCTTCAGAGGGGACGGAGGCGCTTTCCTGCTCTGCTCACAGACAGCAGAACAGAGCAGGCTGATGGTGCGGGAGCCCCGCGCTGCCGCTCGCCGGGAGCCGCTGCGGGCGCAGGCAGACCCCGGCTCTGCGGACGTGCACGTGTCCCACGTCTACGGACACGTGTCCTGCTTTATAAGCCACACTGTTCTGCACCTGCCAGCGTTCTGCTTTTTATATGGCATGGCTTCATTTGTATTGCCTTGCTATTGTTGGTTCCTAGAACACTTGTCATTTTTGATTAAAGAAGGTTAAAAAAAATCTTTTTTTTAATCTTTTTTAAAGAATCTTTAAATCTTAAAAAAAAAAAAGTCTTTTTTTTTCTTTCTGTTTAATGAGGTAAGCATATTTGGAGGGAGTCCTCAATGCCATTCTCCAGTGTAAAACTCAGAATGGTCCCAGATTGTTCCACAGCCGAGTTGCTGTCTGGGTCTCCCGCCACGTCTCCCTTTCCCGCGCGGAAATACCGCTCCTGGCCAGGTCTTTGCGGGGCTGCCAGACACGTGGAGGCCGTGCGCGGAGAGCAGCGCCCACGGGGCCGCAGCGAGGGCAGCGCCTCAGCGTGCACCCGCGTCGCTCCGCGCGCAACATCGCTGCCCGTCGCCCACTGCCCGCCACGTGCGCACGCGGAGCCCTCCCGTGTGCGGAGGCACCCGCGACGCGGGGGCTCTGCCAGCCCAGACAAGGCGGTAGCGAAGTGCCGGCGATTTCAGCGAGCCGCTTGGGTGAGGTGGCCGCTCTTCACATCTGTGTGCCAAATTGGGCACTGCGTATATATATGTATTTTTTTTCCTTCATGACTTAACACGTGAACTCACTGGTGGTATCCAAGTGCCAGCTTTGATTTGGGGTTTAGGCATATGCCCCCGTTCCCTGAAGAAAACTAGGTACAGGGTTTTTCACAGACATGAAGACAGCTTGTTTGCTTGTTTTAATGTTAAGGCATTTTTGATTATTTTTGTTTGCTTTTCTACTGATTCCTTCTGGCACTGAGACCCGTGCCCTTTTGCTCTGACAGCCAGCCAGGTTTATCGGGTGGGTCCTGTGAAGCGGGTTATTAAAGGATTCGGATAGGTCTGTGAGACAGGGAAAAACGCTTGGCTCCCGTTTTGACAACTAAGAATACAGGCACTCAGAATAAACCCTATGTTTTGGTGTGGTGGCTGTGAACCATCAGAGTGTGCCCGTGTGCGTATGCAGGCGCACACGCGGGTGGTTTTCAGGAGCGAGGTGGGAACGCTACCAGCGGGCAGCGCGTTACTGCTGCAGCCTGCGAGTAGGTGCAGCAGGTCTGATACGGCTACAGCTGCCCTCCAAATCATTGCTTTTTAATCAAGGTTTTTACTGTGACTGTGGAATTTAGAAAGAGGTAGCAGAACGCCTATTATTGTTTTCTGTCTTCTTCTCTTTGAAGGAGTGAAGCTTGATGGCTCATCTCTCCTATAAGCACTCATATGCCAATTGTGATTTTAAAATGTCACCCTTCTTCCTAAAAATGGCTCTGGACAAGCACATTTCTATCCTATAACTGCTCCTGTAAAACACTCTTTGGAAAAATTTAGAGAATGTTTGGAGCCTGTTAGGTCCACAGTTCCTTTTGCCAGACTTCACAGAATCCAATTCTTTTATCACCTAAATGAAATTATTTAGAGATGGCGACTATCTCAATTTAAGTCTAAACACTACAGAAATATTTTTGATGGGCTACAGCATATCTGAAAATGAGAGGATGTAGGCGTGACCCCTTGAAAGATTTTAACCAACCATTTTCAGTAAGCTGAGCAACTTAGAAGTCTTACTAAGATTTCCACGTATGTTTTTTCTGAGACAGTGGCTGTAAATGTGCCCTTACTGTGTACTTTATTTGTAAGTGTGACCTTTTCTTCCAGATTGGCCTTTATGGTGTTTTTCTTTCTCACAGCCAGATTGGATCATGATATTCTAGCCTGAGTCGACATCTAAAAACCATTCAGAAGGCTGTTAATAAAGAATAAGTCATCTTTCTTGCTTAATCATGTCTCTTACAGATCTGTGCTCTGTAGGTAATGTAGCTGATAATACATTTATAGCCTTTTGAATCTCCTCATAAGGGATCAGATCTGCTGCGATGCATTATAAAACTACTAAAACCACTGAGAAGAAAATAAAATGAGAAGCACCCTTGGCATGTATTTATTTACATTCGAGTGTGCTATTCTGGGGAATAAATGAGGTGGGATAAAGCAGAAGCACAAATAAGTTCAAGTACATGTAAATGTAAAATAGCTGCAAGAGACAGCACATGCCTTACATTTAAATGTGAAGGGAAGATATGGTGTGAGCAAGGATTTCAGGGTCCTTTTTGTGTGTATTATGGTTAGTCCAAGACTTAGGTTGCTTTCTGTGGCTAATTGAAAAATCGACCATATTTCACACTTGTTTTGGTTTATCCAAAACTGATTGCTACTTGCACTCAGCACTTTTAAGTTATTTGTATCTTGGTCAAAGATGTACTTTGCCTGCACTCTATTTATTATGGCCAGCAGACTGGAGTCTCCTTCAGTTCTTTAGCTCTAACGTGTAACTGAAATGCTTGTTTCAAGGGCTCTCTTTGATCCATATTCCTATTTTATCTACTATCTCTGTAATAGTTATTATAAGATAGCAAAGGAATTTTGCTGTTTTTCCCATTAAGGCTGTCTTTACAGTAAAGAGTTGACTGTTACGAACATTGCCGAGGAAACCTGGTCACTATTAATTTGTTTTCAGAGGCAGAGCATGTGAGTTGGTGTTAACTAATTTACTCCTGTGTATTCAAAATCACTCCTCCTACCTCAGATGGTGCAAGTGATACAAGCTTACAAGGTAAAAGTTAGGCTGGGATGCTTCCCATTGCAGTCTTGATGTGAACTAACTTGTTTTGTGCTTTTCAGATGCTTCAGCCATAGTTGCAATATATTGTGTTATAGTTTGCTGTTCATTCAGCCAAGAGGTACTGACTGGCTTCATAATGCAAAATTCAAGCTGTTCTGTAGATATTCTTTAGCATATACAGAGTAAATGTCTGATAAAGCAGTTAAGTGATCAGTTGTAAATAATAAAGCTTTACATGAATTCTTTTATTGTTAAATTTCAGTTCTATTTTTAAAAGAGCCTCATGCTTTATGGGAAGTTTGGGAATTTAGAGAAAAGGAGCTGTTCTCTTCTGAAGGCTGGTTCTGCTGTCTTTACTAGGCAGAGAGGTGGGATCCAGTGTATTTCAATGGACACGCTGTTCTTGGGAGGAATCTCTGAAAAGTTGTAAGAAATTGTTGTTTATAAGGAGATGATGTCATGGATTTCTGACTGCTGAGCCTGAGTAAAACTGTAATTGCTCTACTTAAATATTTCTTGCTGAGATAGTTGTTCTTTTCCATAAATTATTCACTGTGTTCATGACTTTTCTGAACTTTGGTATCATCTGGGCTTTGTCAGTGCTTTGTCAAGTTGTGGTAGCAGCTTTGCTACCCGAACATGGTTAGCTAGAAACAGTCCTCTCTGTGCTTGGTAGGGCACGTGTGCATAGACGTGTTCGGGACTTCAAGCTAATTCTGGGCAAGTGTCTCCCTTGGGAGCTGTCTCCCTTGGTCATCTCAGACACACAAAATGTTTCTGAAAAGGCCTGGAGGAGGGAGGTGGGGGGAGTGCAGACATTTACTGCCTTTGCTGTGTCTTTAAGTAAGGTACCAGATCAGTGCCTGTACTCCAAGGCCTCTTCAAAGGATGTCTGACTGCTGTCGTCCACTGCTGTTTTATGGTCAGAAAAGAAGAAAAACTGAAATTGCAGGTTGCAGGCAAAAGTGAAGAGAAGGTGGATGTTCCCTTGTCCCACTCCTCCCTTCTCCGGCGCTCTCATCCAAATGCATCATGTCCAGGACCTTCCCCTGCAGGATCTCACCATCCTGGGCCTGGCTGCGGAGGGGTTAGGGTCCCCAGGTGGCCCCTGGACAGGCCAGTTGTATCCCAGGGTATCCCCGGGCAGTGGGGTGATGCTGGTGATGCTGCTGCCCTCCCTCTCTCTCTCCCTCTCCTGGGCAGTGGGGTGATGCTGGTGATGCTGCCACTCTCCCTCGGAGCCTGCAGCACAGCGAGGCCGCGTGCGAGTGCAGCGCGCCGTCCTGCCTCACCCCCGCCTCAGCTCCCCGTCCTGGCCCCGTCCTGTCTTCAGAATATGCAAGGCAGAAATAGATAATCATAAATTAAAGATGCAGACTGGTTTCTGCATATCTTCTTGTTGTGTGTGAGAAAAATATCAAGAGTTTTCAGGCATAAATAACTGTTTTGTATTCCGAGTTTCTGCAAAATGCAGAAATCACCAGGGCTTGAAAAATATCTTAACGGCAAAGGTCTTCGTGGATCTGAACAACTGAAGTAGAAGAACCCCACAAAAGGCCCTTTTTTATTCTTGATACGTGCCTGGGAGCTTTGCTGATTTCAGTCTGACTTTCCTGAAGATACCAATCTGTCTGTGCTATTTTTGATATAGACCTTAAATTGAACTTTATATGAGGTCCCTCCACTGACAGTACTTGCATATTTTGCAGTGTCTTTTATTTCTTACAAATAAATATTAGTATAAAAAGCAGTTAATTTCCCTTAACAACTACTAGCAAATCACAACTCTGGCATTTGATTTGAATACATACAGAACATAAAACCTTGAGAGACACTTCAGAGCCATAGAAGTTTATCGTTCTGCACTTTGCTTACTCCATATGGTTTTAGGGCCAAAAACTACAAAAGCTGCAACTTTCAAGAATCTAGAATTAAAAGTTAGGCAGCTTAACATCTTTGAATTTGGAAAGAGATACCTAAGTAATTGCCTGATTTTATATTGGAAAGATTTATGCTTCAAGAAAAAAAGTATTTTAATTGGGAAATTTACCAATTTATTTTTATTAGTCAGTTTTTAAACTGACTAATTTAAATTTAACAACTATCATCCTACATTATAGGATCCACCATCTTTCCCACATTAAATCTCCTTTCTAAAAAACTGGTTTACAAGGCCAGAATAAGAAGAGCTGCCAATGATACCGATCCCTAGATAGTTAAAGACAACTTTTAAACTCTGATTTAAAAATAACCTCTTCATGTTTCTGTAATAAATCTTTGCATGTGGTAAGTAGTTATTTCAAATGGAGACCTTCCTCACATCATTGCCTCAGTGGAGAGAAACAGAAGTTACTTTATCTGTGTGTGTGTGTGTGTGTGTGTGTGTTAAGAGTTGCAACCTCTAAAAAGTAGAGAAAAATGTCTTTGTAAGGAAAAGTGGCTTCACAAAGGCATTTTCTCCCATTCAGCAGTAAATGAGGATTGCCAGAGGTACAGCCTGAGCTGTCTGCTCCAGCCAGCTTACACTTTACTAAGCTCAGACCACTTGGAAACTCAGCCAGCCTCACACCAATGCAAAAGTAAATGCAAATACATTTTCATTCATCCAAGTCCATTGGCATTTCCTAATGCTAGTACTACAAACTAGTATATTTTCGATTTCTCTCTGTCTACAGTTGCTCCGACCAATGAGAACGGAACACAAATCTGCCCAGGGTCCTTGCCCACTCAGATCCAATGCTCCAGGAAGTTGATTTTTAGTTCTCTGAAGAATTCAGGGAGCGGATTCATGGAAAGCCAGGGTTGTCCATATTTCTGGGACTTGCCAGGAGGAATTCCAGGAAGGAATCTGGACCGCAATACTGACTGAAACAGCACAAGGGAAAATGTCAGTTTGTAAGTGACAAATGGAAGAAGCCTAGGGTGCAGAGTCAAGAGCTGTCTTCACTGCTCTTGGTGGTGTATTTCATACTTGGTTCAGATGATGACTAGTTCAGAATTAGACATGATTTTTATTAGTGTCTCTTACTTGGGGAGAAAGTGGTTATTTGTAGGAATGAAGCTTTTTTGTTGTTGTTGTTAAGTAGTAGAAATGTGACTCTTGGACTTCCTTTTGGTCCTAGAGAAAGTCATGTATTGAATCCTCTTGGAACATGAGTACAACACTGGTTGTACTTGGTATCTGTTAGGAACGAGCTGGGGAGATGGGCAAGCCATCTGAGAGCAGCCTGTCCACACCTCCCGGGTGTGGATATACCTGCCAGGTCATCTCCGTGTGTTGAGGAGTGAAATGGAGGAGCTCTCTGCACCACTGGGAGAGGCTCCTCCGAGAGACTCGCGGCCTGCCACCCCCATCGCCACTCACTGCTCCGCAGGCACATCCTCACACCACACAGAGGTTTCCTTCTTGTTGGTTTCATCTTTTTTTTTTTTTTTTTTTTTTTTTAAATAACTTTGATCATT